>JAKSZP010014496.1:0-263712 GCA_022478985.1 Massospora cicadina
ATGGTCTATGGCTTTCCAGAAACCATCGTTGCTTCCCTTCAGAAGGAATCAAGGCAACAAGCTCCCTAGCCATAGTCAAGCGATGGCTAGAAATAGCTATAGAAAGCTATGGCAATCCTCTTTCCTCAATTAAGTTCAACTTGAGGGTCAGTCTGGTCTCATTCCTTGAAGTAAGGGATGGGAGGCATATCTCCGAACTGGCTAGGTAGCCTTTGCTACCTGGTATACCAAACAGTGAAGAATATGTCAGTTTGGGGGTGGTGTGAGCCACCCACCCGCAGTCAGGCCCACTTCGGTGGAGCTTAGATTTGCGCAGCCCCAGTGCAGCAATGGCAGTACCCCAGGTTTCATCCCACAAAATTGCCTGCACTGGGTGCCCTAACGGGCACATAAAGACTCAAAGATTTATTTATAATAGTTAATTTTTCTGGAAAATGGGAAGTTTTTATTAACAAAATTTTTAATGAATGTCATTAACAATCCTTTCCTGTGTGGGACAATTGCTTAAATGCTCAGTTAAATTTGGAATATTTTTGGGTCACATGGATTGAGCACTTGAGTGTCCAACCTAAACCAGTAGAACTTTGAGTAGGGAGTTATTCAATTTAAACTGACTCTGGGGTGTTGCCGGCAGGTAGAGTCACATTAATTGTCCCCAGACGCCTGAATTGCAGTCTTTTTGCGATAACACCAATTTGAATAGTGAAATTTTACTTAATGAGTACGGGAACCTCCCATGGTCATTCCACATAAGTATAGTCCCATGTGGCCAGGAAAGGGTTTTGGATGCTTAAACCACCTGCACCTGATAGATCTTGCGCCTGTTCAGACTTGTGGTGCTCACAGATTGAGGTCTTAAAGTAGGAGGGGAAGATTCATTTATTTAGAGAATTTTGTTGAATTTGAGATCAGCCTAGTGGAGGAATTCATCACATTCATCCTGCATTGTTCTTTACTTGCTTCAACCTTAAGAATATCTCTCCAATCTGCTGTAACAATTCTTCAGTCATTTCACGGGGGTTGGTGACAGAACTTTCAGATGGTAGGCCATAACCCACAGCTCATCCACCAAATGGGTGAGATTACCCTAAGAGATGAGGGGGGTGGCCTGTATCTTTAAACCCTTCTTAGAAGGGAAAGGAAATGCCACCCAGTCCAAGTGCAAGGGGCACTCCCCCGGACTTACATTATACTTCCTTTTTCAAGAGGGGTTGCGCCACCACTGGGGAACTGGGTGAGGGCAACATTCTTATATGCTTTGGTTAACTTGATTGCCATCAGCGTTGCAATCTTTGGTGGAGGGCGGGGATGTCATGGTCCCATGACATCATAGTGGGGACCAACCTCAAGGATAAGGCTGGGAGCCAGGAGGCCCAGAAGGTGAAATTACAGGCCATCCCTGACCTTAGGAATACCCTAGACTGACGCTGGGTACGGGCAAAATATGCCCAGGTTGGTACTAGTGGGGTGCCAATTGCCCATCCCCTTACATCGGCCCAGGCGTTGAAATGAACGTTCTACATAACAAATGCGGACGGTTTGGTTTGGTTAGTTGAGGAACGGGGTTTCAAAACCCGTTCACTTACAAAATCACACGTTCAGGTTAAATCCAACTTTTATCAATTACATGAGTGAAATTTGGTTTTGGCATATTCGACCAATCTAGATGGTAACATGTGCCTATTGGTGGGTCAGTGCTTGGGTCCACTTATGAAAACCCCTTGTTCCCCCATCAAAGTTTAAATATGATTTCCTCAACCAACATTCCTTGTTGGTCAACTCCTCAATAAAGAATTTCCCCATTTTACTATTTGTTTTTGATTTTTCTAACGATCAAATGCGCAAACCTCTTCAAGGAGGTCTCACACTCTGTTACCCTTGCCATTTTTGAATAGAATATGATTATCACCTCGTGCACCGTTGTTTCGCCCAGATACCCTCCAACCTGGGTCATTTACCCCTTCTCTCTGTGTGCACCGCGACGTTTTTTGCTGGTTACTACTTGCATTACTTTGCTTGAGTTATTATTGCTCCAGCACCCTCTCCTAAGCACTAGTAGCTTTAGTATTAACGGCTAGTTTCCTTGCGTTGGCTTTGTGCACCGTGCACCACCACTCTGGAAACAGGAGAGATATAAAAACTTTCCTTACGGGGGAGAATCAAAGTTGGCAGCGTGGAAGGTCTTGACAATCTCCAAACAGTTTGTGAAGTCCTGAGCACCAACCCATCTATTTTCATAAGCCAAGTATCCCTTCCAAATAACTAGGTACTGAAATAATCTGAGTAAGAGCTGGGAAGCCAAAATGGAGTCATTTTCATCTACTCTCCAATCCTTCAATATAATGGGTTTGGATTCCAGCAGAATCATTTTTTTATTCAGGACAATTGTGAGATGTGAAAGACGGGGTGTTTATTCCAGTGTACCGGCAACTTCAAGTATAAGACGTCATTCCACAGATCCACATCTAACTGATGAGGACCTGAGCATCTTCTTTAAAACTTGCGTTGGTCACCTTCATGTGAAAATGCCGCATGTCCAACATGACGTGTGATCCCACCTTACTCTAATGAACTGAAAGGCGCTTTTAGCACACAAAACATTTATAGTATATGATGGCCTTGTCCAGGTGTTCCTGAAACAAGGACTGGGTGGCACAGATGTGCTGAGCATGGCTGGCTTTCTGGCACCTCCAGGAGAAGGCATGGACTCAAAAAAGATGGGTTATACCCCAAAAGTTGCTTTGTATGGGAAGAAGCCTGTGGATACATGAGTCCCATTATTATACACAAAATTTGCAAGCATAATATCGTCCGCCCAGGTATCTTGAGCGGTTGTGGCATAAAATTAAAGGTATTGTTCCAAAATTTGGTTGAGCCACTCAGTATGACCATCTAACTGAGGATGGTACGCAGTAGAGCAACATGTCATATTTATCAAAATAGCAATGATTTCATTTCTAAAGCTGCGCCGTAAATGGGTACATTAGTCACTGATTTCCTGCCGCTCAAAGAGACACGCTTCCCAGTCTACCAGCTGAACTCCCCGGTACCGGGATGGCCAAAGTAGGCTCGTCATAAAAATTGTAAATTAAACATAAAAACACGTGATCACGAACAATCAGGCAGATTCCTCAGAGTTGATGGTGAAGGAGAAAGGGATAAAAAGGGAAATTTTAATGAAGCGGTCTACAACCATCATGACTGTTGTAAATCATTGCAAATTGGCAGCCTGAAAATGAATTCCATGGACACTGACGTCCACAACCCCTATGCCAGCTGCATAGGGTGAAGGAGACCGTTCTTAATTGACCAGTTAAATTTTGGCCCACGCGCATTTTATGCAGTCAGCAATCCATGCCAGAATATCCGTGAACTGTCCTGGCCAGTGGAAGGTACGCTTAGCTAAATCAATGCATTTTTGTTTCTCAAGTGGCTAACTGATGGGGGTTGTGATAGGATTAGATTAACTTATCCTGGAGGAGAGATAACACACAGGTGCGATACAAACTAGTATAAGCCCCTCAGCCCAATTATAGGTAATTCTTGGGAGTTGAAAGTGATATCAGCTCCAAAAGTTCCAACCCCGCTGTACATGCTGTCCAGGCTGGTAGAACCCAAAAGACCAAGAGTGCGTGTGTACCTAAATCTGCTACCAAGACAACGGGGGGAGCAGTGACAAAAATTTTGAGTTGACAGAATAACTTTGATGAGCTCCGCTTCATCTAATTCTGCCAGTCAAAGCACATGATTTCGACTAAAAAGTCAAGAAGCACATTCAGCTCTCCCTTCAAAAGCTCAAGTTAAAATGAAAGCTGCACAAGTTGCAGCAGGTCTGAGCCTGCTGATGCGCCAACATCTGCAGCTTGAAGAAATATAGGAGAGCATGGTAGTCCATCCACACAGTCAATTCATGTTGAGCACCCTGCAAGAGATTCCGCCAGTGGGTCAAGGATCATGACTTGGCTGTAAACTCCATATCATAGATAGCCCAAAATTGCTCTGTGGAGCTAAAACTTGTGGGAAAAATATATATGGCGGGGTGTTCCAACCTGTCGTGCTCTTGAAGCAGGACAGCCCCCACTGCAGTGGAAGATTCATCATATGCTATGATGTAGGGTTTGGAGGGGTCTGCACGCTTGAGAACGTGAGGTTATAAAAGCACCTTCATTATTAAATCAATTGCCTACTGGCACTCACACGCCCAGGCTTTTTGGAACATTTTTACCCATAAGCATATGCAGTTGTGTGTCCAACTGCAAGAGAGCAGGAGAGAAAATTCTTCAGAAATATTAATATACCCAAGAAGCTTCTTAGCTGCTTAGGAGTCGTTAGAGTTGGTCACTTGCATATGGCATCCAGGTTACTGGATTAATGGCGTACCTGTTTTTTAAGACAAGGTTGCCCAAGAAGGTAACTTCCTCCCAGTAAATTTTGCACTTTGACATCTTAACAAACAGACTCTCTTTATGCAGGGAAGCCACCACTGCCTCCAAATCTTCCACATGCTGTTTGATTGTGGGGGAGTGAACAAGGATATTGCTGATGTATGTAACTGCGCAGGTGAACTAGAGGTCACCTAGCACACTGTCAATCATCAGCTGGAATATTATAGGTACATTTTTTTTAACTAGAAGGATTGACTTGAAATTGAAATATGCCTATTCTTTCCCGGATAGTATTAAGCCAAACCTGACCTTCTGAACCCAGATTTGATAAAGGCGTTTACCAGATTAAGTTTTAAAACTTACAAATTCACAATCACTTGACCAATTGTTTGCTCTAGCAGTAGTGGGTAAGGTTTGTGGACCATGATATTGTTGAGGTGACCATAATCCACAAACCTTACCCACTACTGCAAGAGCATAGCAAAGATCAACCTTTTTGGTGAAGACAATGGGTGAGGCAACTGAGGATGTCTCCTTGAATAACCAACCCTTCATGAGCATGTCGTTTAACATGCATCAAGCGTGGCAATCTCCTCCACTGTATTTTGCTACAGTGGCAGTTGACATTCACCACAACCAGCGGTGTCTGAGACTTCATAATGAATTCAGTATGCTGCAGGATATTGTTGGTCTTGTCCAAATCAAAAATGTCGTGGTAGGACATCAATGCACTGGGAAATCCCTGCTTAAGGCCACAGGGGAAACAAGGATCGTTATGGATCCATGGTTCTGAGCTTTAGCAAGAGTGTTAAGAAGAGAGAACTCGCCCTCCACTTGGGCGGTGGCAAGAGACAGCATGTTTGAGTCCAGGTGGATTAGTACATGCTGACAATGCAACCAGTCCCCACGAAAAATTACTGGAAACTTGGGGTTGGCATCACAGAAAGGCGATCACAGAAACTAAACTGGTGGACCAGAAAAGGCACTGGCCATCACATCTTGAAAGATGGCTGGGAGGATGACGATGTAACCAATACCTCTAGGCCTAGGTCCAAGTCTAATTGAGCTGCTGGGCAAACTTCAGACTAATGAAGTTACCCAATGGTCCAATGTCAACCAGGGCCTTGAAGGTAAACTGATGCGCATAATCCTAATTTCTACTAATAACAAAAATAGACATAATTTTGTTTATTGGTAACTGTGTGCAATTCTATTAATAAAGTAGAAATTGTAACCAAATTGGGGATGAACAGATTTGGAAGGAATGAAGTATTATGGCGAGGGGTTGGGCTGCATTCTCTCTGGTTTGGCTATCCATTAACTGAGGGACAGGTGAGCTGGGGGTAAAATGTTCCATCACAGGGGCAGTGTTAACAACCAAGAACAGAGCGAATAAGAATCAGCGTCAGTATTAGAAACCATACTCAAGTTAGCAAACCCAATCATGAACTTACTGTTGTTTGTGTGCAAATTATGGTGGAAGGTAACATTAATTAAAGTCACCGCCAAGAAGCTCTATTCCACTGTCTCCATAGGGTCTGACCAAATGGCATGGTTGGTGGAAGCAAGTCCAACACAGTTTGGAAAATTTCTTAGATGATAACCCAAGGGAAGTTCAAGCACAGAAGCTTGCTTGCGGAAAGTCATAATAAAGGAAGCCAAGCTCAGAGCTTTGACGCCCATATATAACAGATGAAGCAAACTAGTTGAATGAAACGCATGAGTTTCAAAGACCGCTGAAATTGATAAAAAGTGATTTGGGGTCGCCCACCTGGATGGCAGAGCACAAAAGGACTCCCACCACCGTCAGGCACCACCTTCCACTGCATCCTTAAGGACCACTCTCTGCGCGGCATTTGTCAGTGAAGTGGAAATACAGAGGAGATTGAAGTCTTCACATGCAACTTGGTGAAATCGTCAAGAACCTGATTAGTAACTTTTAGGGAGGGAGCAGGTGGACCCACCGCTTGTGATGGGCTGGGAAAAAGCGGAAGTCAAAGGGTAGTTTGGGTATGGAGAAATTCTTCCAACGCCACCTGGGAGCTACATATAAGATTGGTTTATCAACCAAACAAACAACAGAAGGCAAGCCAACAACTTAACGTTCATCTGGTATATAGTGCCACTGCTTCGCCCACCTTGACAAGAAGGTCGAAAATGGCTTGAACTAATGGATGGTTGATTATGTCATGAAAGGAGCAGACAAAGTCTAGATTGGCCTTACAGTCAGGGTGTGAGAACACCCAGAAGGCGAGCCAGAATTCCAGAGGCACTACTGCTTGTATGACGATTAGATGGGATGGGAGATAGGTTAATAGTGGGCGCTGATGGGCACAAAGGTGAGAAGCAACCAGGCGAAAAGCCAGTCAATTGCAGCCCCAGAGCTTGGAAGCTTGGGCATAAAGAAATGATGGATTGGGACATCAGGCTTTAGTTCCCCCGTGAGGGGGGTTGAAATAGAGCTGTTGGAAAGAGTGCGGATTCTTACCCAAAGTGGGGATAGTTTTGCCCATAAAATGCTGATATCCTGGAAGTGGATCGCTTCAGTGAGTTGAGAAAACTTTATGAGGTTTTAAGCGCATAAGTCCAGTTAGTGGAATAGGCAATAAGGTCGCCAAAATGGTCAGAATGGCTTAATCATTGCATAACCCATCTTTTAATTTTAGCATTGTCATAAGATACTTGAGAAAGCCAATTTATAATAGTAAAATTATTCCGAAAAAAGTGAATTTTTTCATTATAGTTTTAAAAAGAAACCAGCTGTCAATTTTACTTGTGTGGGATAATTGCTTAGATGCTTGGTTGATTTGTGAATACTTTTGGGCCGCATGGAACAAGACTTCAAGTGTCTAACCTAAATTGTCAAGACTTTGAGTGAGGGGGGAATTATTTAATTTAAACTGACTACAAGGTTGTAAGTGGCTGGCTGAGTTTTCATTGGTTTGTCCTTGGACGCCTTAATTGCGGTCTTGTCACAATTATACCAATTCAATTGGCAACGTCTCACTTGACAAGTAAAGGGAGCCTCCCATGGCCATCTCACATAGGGACAGTCCCATGTAGTTGAGAACAGGTTTGATATTCCCAACCCGCCCACACCTGATCACTATGGTACCCGTTCAAATTTGTGGAGTTTGAGAAATTGAGGTTTTGATGTTAGAGGGGAAGATTCATTGATTATAAATAATTTCGTCAAATCAAGATTAGCCTAGGGGAGGGATTTATTACTTTTATCCTGCATTAATTTTGATTCTACAGAATCAAAAAATACTCTTTGATCTGCTTTAACGATTCTTCAGTATCAACACTGGGAAGGGTGTGGGACTTTCAGAGGGTAGGCCATAACCCACCGCTCATCCACCACTTGGGCGCGATCCCACTGGGAGATGAGGTGGGCGGCCAGCCTCTTTGCACCATTCTTAGAAGGAAAAGAAAACGCCTCTTGGTTTAACCACAAGGGAAACACCCCATATTTACAGGATCACTTTAACAGATGCTGAAAAAAAAATTCTTTTTTTAAATAAAATCAACTAGAACTAGAAAACTTTCTCAAAAAGTTTAAAATAGAAAATGTTATTGACTAAAAATTAAAATAAAACTAACTTTTTAAAATCAACACAACTTCTCAGAGTACCTCTTATACACATATATTGATTAGTCATGCATAAAATATTAATAAATCAAGTATTCTTTCCTGGAGCACAATATTTTCTTATTAAACATAACACCCTTCAAGAATTGTTAATATGATTCTTTAAAAAAACTCTCATAAATCCAGTTAATAGCAACTCCTGAAAATAAAACTTTATTATGTATTTGTCATCACATTTGTAAGTAAAAGTGTAGGGACCATCCCAGATAAATTTTTTATGCCACTTAAAGAAGTAAGTTGGTTAATATAATGCAGTACCAAATTAGATTTATAAATGTTGATACTGATCCCCATTATAATCTCTTCTGTCCTTTTATGTAACTTTTTTATCCAAATTAGTATTAGTGCTAGTTTTTTAGTTCTTTTGCTTTGCTCTTTATATCTTTATGTGTTTATTAATAATAGCTTAGGTTTTTTTTGAAAGTATGGATGGTTTCCAGGTTCCTTCCTTACATAAATAAAAAAGGTGCTATTTCTATAATTTAGTGGTAGTTTTTGCAAAAGCTATAAATGAACTTGACAGATAGTGGTCCCATTAAATTAGATCTAGTTTTGTTAGTCCTCTTAGTATGGATATCAAAGCGCCAATTCAGGCTCATCTGGTTGGTTAATAGAGGCAAATATATGGGTCTTAAAAAACGGAGTTCTCATATCAAGGCAAGAATTTTCAATACTTTATGTTGAATTTCATCTACTATTACTGAGTAAAACTTGAGGACAATCTTAAAGTGAGAGATTTTTCTGGTTGAGGATAGTCGCAGTAGTTTTGCTGTCTGAGCAGGTATTGCCACTGCTTCAATTAATTTAGCTATATGTTTAATTTCAACTAGGGTGTGCTAATTTTTCACTTGTAATTTGGGGTAAAGGGCCTGATATCAAGGCTGATAGTATGGAAAGGATGGTTTAGAGTCAAATGATGATACATTATTTGCTTGCTGTGGCGATTGCTTTTTCAATATAAACAAGCGTCCAGATTTTGATAAAAGTATCCATTTTACCTCCCAAAGATACCTTACCTAAATTGTTCAGAGGGTTTTTATTCATGTATAAGGGTAGCATGAGATTTCAAGATGATTTTGTATTTTATGGATGGTCTGAGATAAGGTGACCGATTAGTTTCAATCACTTATATAAAAAGTCACTAAGACCTTGGTGCTTCTCGCATGTTTTTTAACAACATATAGATGAGCTCATCTTCATCTTTCCATCATTCTGTTTGCTTAATAAGATCATACAATTTTATGTTTCACTATTCTAGGGATATAATATAATAAACCTAGTTTTTAACTCCATACTTTTTATAAACTATAAACAAAATTGCTATTAGAGGGGATATGATAATGGCTCATCCAAGTGAAAAAAGTGCTAAGTTGTGATGCTGCTACAATGGTAGAATTGAGAACCATTTCTAATCAGTAATTGCTTGAGGTAGCCACAGTTCTAGTGTTAGAGGGCTTAAGGAACAATAGATCTTGAGTTGCGTAGATGTCTTTGCTATAGACGATTGATGTGTGGACATTGTCAAGTCAGGTGGCCCAAGCACCCTGAAATCAGGAGTAAGGACATGTCAATATTGGCAAGTTGATCTATGAAAAGTCAGGCGGTTCTTAGTACCAAACCTTTGTAATTGGGCGCTTTTGGTCTAATCTCTTAGTCACTATCACTAATTGTACAACTCATACATAAAAATAGCAGATGAATGCTTAGATATGGAGCAGGATTAAACTCAATGTCCCTGAAAATATGTTGTCCTAGAATGGGTGCATGTCCAATTCTTGACTGCTGGAAAGGTAAATACATTATTTGTCCAGGTTCTATGTGGCTCGTTAAAGTATTAGTAGGCTATATCCCCTGTGCTTTTGGCGCACACCAGGAAATCCTGGATGATTAATTTAAGCTGCAATGCTTACCTGTTTAATTTCTTTTTTGACATATTACCACATATATTTATTTCTGGAAGGAGGTAACAAGCATAATATGAATGCCAGTAGTTTACTCTTATTAGTTATACTGCGTGTCATATCCTTCCTCTAACAATTGTTAAAGATGCGCGTCCAAGTTATTAGGTTAGTGGGAAATCAGCAGCTGAGTGCCAATCTTGATTGGCGTATTCATTTTATGAGCATTAGACGCTTTTATATCAATCTTATTCCCAATTTAATTTTGATTTTTCCAGAGGTAGCTTGTGCATCAATCTTTTTCAATTTAACGTCACAATGAACTTTATCAGCACTTAAGTTCTAAATTATTAATGAACAAGCGCCCAGATAAACAGCTTAATTGCATAAACACCAGTAGTAGGGGCTTATCAAATGGTGATAGCCTCAGGATCTATGCTTTCTATTCCTTAGATAACATATTAATATTGATTACGCTAAGCCTTTAGGATATGCTTAATAGGCGCTTCTTAATATGTCATTGCATTGTGTATAGCATACATCATCTTAGTGAATAATTTGCCAAATTTCATCTGCGTGAATATTAAATAAAGTATATAAGCCGCATTTTTAGGAGATATTTAAGTGGGATTGGCGCCACTTGTGCTATGTTTTAGTGGAAGGCGAAATTAGCAATTGAATTTCTTGTTTGTCACTTGGCTCAATTTTAGCACATTGTCCAATAACCAATATTCAATAGGGTGACAATGTTAATCGCCTGTATCATCCCTTCCAGGCTCAATTGGTTATAATTCCAGAATGCCATTCAAGTGGTTATGCTGATTAGGATCGCTTATTCCATATCCTTGACTGCTAGGCCATTTTTTTAACATTATTTCCAGGAACCAGAAGGTTACGATAGGAGAAATAGGTATCACCCTTTTGGGGTCTGGAATTCTGGCTTTCCAATCTTAACCAAAACAGACTTTTCATTATTAATTTTGCCATTTAAGTTTTGCTGATTCCAAGTTGAGGAACTCATCAAAGAAATTACCTGTCCCTTTTGGAGCTTATTTCTACCACCTTATTGTAAATGGAGGCATGATTATTCACAGGCCATACTTTGGGGTCAAAGCTCCACCCAAAGCAAAGAAAATTATGCTTTTGTAAGGATGGGCAGCCTAGTTGATTAATTGACATTCATATGACAGGTCCCAGCTTAATATACAATATTTATCTTGTAATGCTAAAGCATAGGAGCTCACTGGGTTATATATCCAGTGGATTCTTTGATGATCTTCAACAGTTTCCAGAAAGTATGTTTGTTAATTAGAAAAGGCATGTCATATAGAAAAGTTTAATGTTTTATGCTTATGCTATAGTGTGGCACTCCTTCTCTGTAACACTTGAGTTTCTTTCCACAATTCATATGATTTTGCTAAAGTATGAAATAGCATGATCAATGCCATGTTTGTCAAGCTAGGCTAGGATTACACCTACTGCATGATTAAATGCAAAAGTGAGTAGAACTGTGGTTGATTAAAGTTTGGATCGCCCTAGATTTAACTTTCTAGATGATCCTTGAGCATTTTAATTCAAGTTTGACGTTCGAGTCTATAGAATGGCATATTTATCTTCAACAAATAAACTGGTAGTTCACTAAACTATACAAACTTGTGGGTTAAAATTAATAAATATTTTTTTAATTCCAGGAACATTTAGACCTTATTAAGTACTCAAGTTCTAGAATGTTGATTATGACTTGTATTTTTGCATATAAATACTGAATTCCTTTGCAAGATATATAATAATCTTTATTTTATTTTTTCATGAAAACATGATTATATTTATAAGGTTTGAGGTTTATATTACACTTCCATAATTTTTAGAAAATTTATACTTGTGATAATTGGTTTCTTTTTTTATTACAAAAAGCTGCTATATTATCTGGATAAACAAACATAGCTCATCTTTAGGTCTCTAAGGATGTGATCCATAGCTTTCTGGATGGATGTGAGGATTGTAAGCAATACTTAAAGTATTCAAGTTAGTTTAAAGAGTCCCTCAGTAGTTAAAAGCACATTTCTCTTTACCCTCCAGAGATAATTATATGTCATTATCCACTGTATAGGTTCATAACTTGAAAATTATAAGACAACTTTGCTTTGGCATACTCAAATTTGATAATGAGGTAGTTTTCTTTTTTGTCTGGATGTTCATCTTCCAGTGATCCATAACATTTTGTGTTACCCATTTTCCCTTTGGTAAGGATTAAAGGTGTGGACCAAAGACTCTATTAGTTTTAAAAACTGGCACTCAAAATTTTTTGTTTATTTTTCATGTACTATTCCTAAAACTTAGTTTCATAAACAGGGCTTTGACTTTTTTGGGCTAGATCCAACTTTATTTTGAGCATGTATATATTCCTTCATTTGTCCATAATTATTTTACATATTATATTCATTTGATAATAGTTTAATAAAAAGTTAATATTTTGAAATACATCCACAGGGAAGAAACCTTTGATGTGGACAGGAGGAATGGTGCATAAATTTAATTCAGGTGGCAGCCTCATCTCTACTTGTGATATAAAGAGCTAGAGCTCTGAAACTTCTTTAATTAGTATTATCTTACCTTTTGATACTTCATGATATTTTTACTATAATTTAATTATATTGAGAGATTAATGATTAATAAATTTATATTAAGGTGAAAGGCAGGATTAAAAACAATAGATAACATGAGGTCTTTTGGAGTCACCTTATTTTTACTAATGATATGTAACAAACGTGCGCAGATGATCTTCAAAGCACACACTTGTTTAGAAATAGTTGTTCATTCAAAAGAATTTTATCTTCAGATGCACATAAAGTGATTTCTTGGCTAATCCACCAACTCAGGTAACCTCTTTTTCTTTTCCCAGAAGTCATATATCTAAACAAAAATTCATAATCAGTGTATTCCAGAAAGCTTATACACTTTTTACTTGCTACTTTATTGTTCAGGCTAATAGAAATTTATAACTAAGTAGGAAGAGATAATCTTTATAAAAGGTTAAAAATTCCTATTTACTTTACCATAAATTGAGCATCAATAAGTATACCTTAAGGATTATACTCTAGGAAGATAGCTAAAGTGATTCAGGATAAATTTGCTAATTCTTAAGGTAAGATGAGTATGTCTTTTAGCTTGAAAATTTCTGGATCTCGTCATACCATATTCTTTAAACAATCCAGATCAGGTGCCAGCTTTATCTTTTAATAAATTGGAATAAATAACATTGATATGGGTTCCAGTGATTATAATAGCCATTATTTAAATCAACTGAATGATCTTTTTTTAAATCTCTTCTCCAAAAATTAACAAGGCACGCCCAAAAATATCTTAAAATGCAAAGTTTCATTAAAATTACATGAAACGTTAGAATACTTGCATTTTATTTTCACAAGATATGAACCACTTATACTGATCTCACAAAAAAGACATGTTACTAGTCTGCATCAATGTCAGTATCTTTAAACAATGTTACCTTAAGATCTTTGATAGGATATTGACTTTCCAAGTGAGTATTAAGCTGCAGATCAGTGCTTCAGCACCCGCACTGATATTCAAAAATGACATGTCATTGCTGCACCAGTATCATATTATAGTTAGGATTAAAACTAATCGTTACTATTGGTGTGGTGTAAAAAAATGTTTTATATGCACTTGGTCAAATATGCGTTTTAAACTACTGGGCAGATTCTGCAAATAACATATTAACCAAACTTACCACAGCTTGAGATAATATGGGAGTCTCCTCCTTAGGCCTTATAATATATACAAAAGGGCTTATCTTAATACGAAAACAATTATAAATGTATGGTTTGTGGAAATTATATATTATATGATATTAACAAGTAACTATATACCTTGTCTGTACAGGGTGCTATGCTTTATAGTGAGACATGAGGGTAAGGGCTTAGAATTTAATCAAGGCATGCAGCTATAAAGCTATTCTCATTTTTTAGCATATTACAGGTTTTTGATGCTGAAACCTAATATAGTAACATATGAATTATTTGTATAAGTGTAACCCAAATTATGGTCATATCAATTTTAATTCCTACTTTATCTACAAAGGATTCAGCAAGGATAGTTGACTAAATTTCCTTGCCAACTTAAAGGCTGTTGACGGGATTAACACTGTTTCCTATTTTCTATATGAATTTTTTATTATAAACTCTTTTTCTAAAAGTTTTAACCTTGAGTAACCTCAAGTATAAAATCTTTTATATTTATAGATGCTCCTGGTTGAGCCACCTATTTTAGTGCCAATTGTTAACCTTTATACGCTAAGTTTGATTGAATTCTATTCATAAAAAAAGCCGTTTGATCTTCATAACATAATGATTTAAAGATTTACTACAATGTTGTGCTTTTCTTTTGGGAAAGGTTGTGGGGTTGATTGGGGAAAACTAAAGGGACAGATTTACCCTTTTATGATTTGTGGTATGTTCTAGATCTGCAATCTTGGTGTGAGGAATGGCTCTGGGGCTGGTGCCCGTCTTAATCCTAAAGTATGCTAGTCCCATCCATCTTATAGAAGGAGCCAATAACCTTACACTATCCTTTTTTAAACGTGAATGGTCCATACCACCTTTTGGAGCCTTTCTAGGGCATACTTTGTGTTGAGGGTCAATAGTTAGATGTCAGAAATATTGGCAATTGTGAATAGAGGTAATAAAAGTGCTTTGGGGTTTTCCAAGGAAGTTGGCAATAAGCATTTAACAACTGGTACGTTCTTTGAAGGGGACCCAACTCTTCTCATATGCTTGGTATTTTATGATAAAAATAGTAAAACGCCTCCTTTGACCTGTTGCGAATCTAAATTATTTTATATCAAATTCTTATGTACGCCTCACCATGATGTGCTCTACCTCTGCCCGTATCTGCTTTTATTAAAGGAATAGAGAATACTTAGAAATGGTATGTTAATTCCAATGGGACGATAACTTCTTATTAAGTTCAAACATTTAATACCTTAATGATAAGAATAAAATCATCTAGTTTACATTCTAATATCTAGCAAGGGACCCCAAGTGAAGCTTTTAAGTATCTACCATAGAGCTAATTTGCCAATTTTATAACCAGGAGACGCTCAATATCATTTATTCTCACAAATGCTTGACATTGCTAGTTACTTTGTAACTTTTTGGATTTGTTAATTTCTGATTCTATGAAGCAAAGTCCTCCACTTCTGGAATCCCACTTTTTATTTAGGAACTATGGGGAAAATGGACCATACTTAGAAATTGGCGTACTTAGGAGATACTCATCTGAATGAAGGATTACAAGTTTGTAATGAACTGGACTAGTGAAAGATTGGTGGCCCATGTGTATTATGTTGTGGTGGCAAAGTAACAATGCTATTGAACAAGAGCTCGTTTGTCCTTTTTTTTGACCATATGAATGGGGGAAATAGCTGATGACCAACAAAGCTTTATGCATAGATACCATAAAGAGCCTCAAGGAAGTCTGATGTAAGGACGTCCACGATCAATAACTAGTCCTGTGGAACCTAATTGATAAAAGACGCGATTAAAAAATGTGCCATATTTTTGGCTGAAGTTGTGGTTAAACATGGGGATAAACATAGCATACTTTATGAATCTATTAAAAGTCACCATGATAATTACCAAACCCTTTGGATGTCATTATAAATACAATAGCATCCACCAATATAAAGCTCCATGGGCCTTCTGCTTGTTGCATGAGGATGTTAAGACCATCTCGTCCATAATGTTAGCTTTGTAGCGGTCACAGGTTACATTATGTTCTGTTATGCTGAAACGTCCCTTTGTTAGTACCGTCTAGTCATAACCACATTATTGTTAATGCGATTCTTTATGACAGGATTTCTCATGGTGGGAGGATCAATGTGTTTCCTTTCTACACGTGAACGCAGGGAAGAAGGAACTCACACTTAATTGTGGATGTAAAATTACTCTATCCTTTTGGTAATACCTTCTAGGTGTGCTCTTACTAGAGTCAATTTTGGACATGAGGTTGATAACTAAGGTTATAAAGTCTATAATTGAAAAATTCATCAAGTAGGGATCTCTCAGCACTAGATGAGCTTGTGAGTAGTGACAGCGAACTAACTTTACCACCATGCTCTGAAGATGTGGCAGGAACATTGGGGATTTTTAAAAACATGGATTTCTGTTTTTAACGCTGTGTATGGGAGCTAATGTGGACAGAGATGGGGTGGCAGCTTCATTATTTTCTCAGTGGGAATCACAGTTTCAAACATAGGATACTCATTAAAATCATGCCCATCATAAAATTGTAGCTAAGGACGTCTGGCAAGATATGGGTGGTTCCTTTAACAAAAACATATCTGAAGTCAAAGGCAAGAAGATTTAGTGAGTCCTAGTTTGTCTGTGTGCCAAGGTTCTGTGGTTTGCGGTAGATTATTAGTTATACATGGTCCATGAGCACCACAATGGTATTTTTGACACCATATAAAGAAATTATGCAAATTATTAGAAATAGCAGACAAGTGCAGCCAATTCTTTAGTATAAAATGGACTATGAACGCTCAAACAATCTAAGATTCCATTAAAAATAAATTATTAGATTTTCTCGTCCCTCATGTTTTAGTGAAAGTACATCCCTACAGCAGTCCAGAGGCGACTCAAGCCACATAAAGCGCTTTTCTTTAAAAGCATGATTAAGAGTATGAGTGATAGTAAAAACTCTTTTATTGAATCTAACGCATGTTTTAATTCAGGAGTCTAAATGAAAGGCACTTTTTTGCCTGTTAGTGAATGTAAGGGTTATATGAGCTCAGAGATGGATAAAGTGAATCATCAAGAACATGATGAACCTACATAACTGCAAAGTTTTTTCTGGGTCACAGGAGTGGAACAATAACGAATTTCATACACTTTTTAGGGAGCAACAGTTGACTATCCTTCAGTATCTGAGACCTAAGAAACTGGACTTCATCCTTATAGTATACATTTAGAGGTTTTAGCAATAGCCTAGCCTTATGAAAGGATGCAAATATAGCCATCAAATTATTTACATGTTACTTAGATTTAGGATAGTTAATATAGTGTATTTTCAACGTTTTTTAAAAATAAGAAAAACCTAAGATCCCCCAAAGCTTTGAAAATTAGGCTGGAAAACATCCATAGAGCTTTCTATTTATAAAAAGCATGACTCAAACTGGAAAATTCTGTACTGAGTTTGAATTTCTGTTACCCATTATTGGCATGACTTCAATAACACCTGATGGAAAGAGTTTACAAGTCAAATATAGAAGCTATAATTTTGAAATTTTTTGAGCAATCTCGGCCTTGTGGGATAGAAAATATGGATCTATGACTTTAATGTTGTTTGAGTGCTCATAATCTGCATAAAGCCGCTGTGTTTCAGGGAGCGTGATGATTATGATAAGACTGGCCTGGAGCTCTAGTGGGTGAACACTCAGTATCCCAGCCAAATAACACCAGAACAGCTATGTAAAAAGATGGAAAATGAAATTGAGCTGCGAGGACTAGCCAGGGTTTTCCAGAATGGGAAATCATCATTACTAAGTTTCCAACAGAATTAGCTCATCAATAATTTGGAATTTTTAAGAAATTTATTTAAACCAAAATGATGGAAGGGGAAAAAGGGAGTGACAAGATACCTGTCAGTGATTAATACCTTAAATGCTCAATTTTTTTAAACTTAGGCTAAGTGCACTGCCATTAAAAATATTTCATGATTCAGTTCTGGAGGATCAACATTCCATAACATTTATGATACTGCCTCAGATTTTAACTGATTGTGTGGATTGGCATCAAATTTGTTAGTAAGAATATTATTTCACGTGACTGCACTTGGTGCAATGATGATGTCGCCTCTGGTGGATGGCATGGTGTTCCCATGGACAGGCCACATATGGCCAGCTCCATTGGGTCAGAAAAGGACTGACAATGCTGTACCTGCTAGGGTTGGGTTCATTTGCAAAATCGCTTTGGAAACCTGGAGGATGGAAATTTCTGACCCTGCAACTTACTTGTGGCCCTTATTATAGCGATTTTAACTTTAACTCCACATTGGAACTTGAACCTGCAGATACTTTCTCCTGGGGACCTGCACTAACTACCTTCCGCTGTTGATGGCTTCTACCATCCGCCACCCCCTGGCTCAACTCTAGAATTTTAACCAGCAACTTCTTTAGTAATAAGCATATGCAGAAGAGGCGCTATTTTCAGGGGTTATGCTGCTACCCACTTCTCATCTATCATATGTGCTAAATTGCCCAGGGCTACACGAGGGACTACACCCAGTTTTTTCCTCTTGTTTGTTCATAACAGAGTTTTCACATTCTAATAAAGGGAATTTTCCCCAAAGCTTCCATTAACCTTCCCTTTTAAGGATGATATAATCACCTACACTGGGCACTTGGGCCAATGCAACGTTTTTGTGCACCTTGGGGGTTAATAGCCAAGATGGAGGCAACCTTCTGGGAAGGACGGGGAGCATCCAGGTGTTCCATGTGGAAAGCTTCCACCAAATCCAACAATTGGCACAGTTGTTAGCACTAACCCAAATATTCTTATATGTGGGAAAGCCTTTCTACACCACCAGTTACAGCACTGAGTGCCACAAACAACAAGATGCCAAAATAGCATCACCTCCACTTTTTCTGAGTACTCAATCACCACTGGCTAGGGTCCATGGGCGGCATGCTTTTGATAAATGACAATTTGGAAGAGTAGAAGATGGGGTGCTGTTTCCAATGACAGGAAGCGCCAACTGGAAAGAGTCATTACAAATTCCTCTACAACCTCATGGTTTCCTGACTGTATGCTTGTAAACTTCCATGAGGGCACATTCATATATAGGTGGCGTTCATTAAGAATGACCAAAGAACCTACCATGATATCATTAGGGGAAGCTATTTCAGATCTGCAAACCACTTATATTCGCTGATGGCTTCGGTCAGATGCTCCTATAACTGGGCTTGAGTTCTCCAGATCTGCTGCTCATGTTCCGCCACTGCAGTAACCTCCAGGTGAAGGTATGGCACAGGGGGAAATGAGACATTATACCCCAATATGGCTCTAATATTCAAAAGTCCACGTGGATGCATGGGAGGTATCATTGTATGCAAACTGGGCCAATGGAAGGTCATCCGCCCAAGTATCCTGCATGGCAGTGGTATAACACCAGAGATACACTTCAAGGATATGGAAGGCCCACTCCGCCTGACCATCTGGCTAGGGTGATACGCGTTGGAACAGCACAACTAATTTTTCAATAATGCAAGAAGGGAATCCAGAAGCGTGCCATAAACTGCGGCTCCCAATCACTCACAATTTTCTGTGGTAACTCAAACATGAAGAAGTCATGCTGCACAAAAGAGGTGGCATTTTACTTTATGGTTGTTGAATTTTTGGTCCAATTTGGATGACTGATTCTTCTTATGCGGTATGGTGGACTTTTGAACGTCTATTGTATAATGACAATAGACCAGACGGTAAATTTAGTTCAAAATATGACTCCTTGGTAATAGCACTTCAAAGTCATATTCTTCTGTCATTACTTGGATGATAGCACGCTGCCCTGATCTTACCGATCCCAAGTAAATCCTCAACTTAATGCAACGTAAAGTATTAAATACAAAAAACTTTTAGATTAAACTAAGAACTTAGGATAATAGTTAGGGGAGGATACCCCAGTGGTAGAATAGGGACCTCTACCGCTGCCTCCCCGAGTTTGATTCTGGTAAAGGAACTTTGGGTAGGGGATGACTATGACTGTGTTGGCGTTGCGCACCAATGCCCCAAACTGAGATAGCGAATAGCAAAGGCGGTCCATGGAGTTCCTGGCCTATCATACGCTGCGTATGGAGGTTTTCCGGATTTTATCCTCCTTTCCCATTCATTCAATTTCCCCTTAATCAGTGCGGTATCGTCCCCAGGTCAGCCCACCTCAAATAAAATTTAAAATTTAAAAAGAACTTAGGGTAATAGTTGATTGTTTTTTATTAGTATCATCTAAGAGATAATTTATAGGCTTCGATGTTCACCACAACTTGCCCAAGACATCTCATTTTCAATGGCACAATGAAAGAGGAACACTTAAAATGTTCATTTGAGGGTCTACAATCTTCCAATTCAGTTCATCTCGCTCAGCCTCTGGGTCAGTGTAAATTTTGTCAATATTATTAAGACATCATTTCAGATGCGTCTGCAAATAGCTGAACCAATTCTCTTTCTCAAGCAATCAGCAGCACATACCAAGGTGAATTATACCACTAATTAGTAATAAATATAATCAAAAACTCGATCAACATTAAAAACTAATTTTGATGTAGACCAACAAAGCACATATGACCAAGCTTCAAATTGACACTTATCGTTAAGTCTGACCTAGCCAACAAAGCCCTTGGGCCCATGTTATCATAGTCAAATATTAATAAGTGTAATCACTAGGCCGCGGATCCCAAGATTCACATAAGCTTAGGATATTCCTAATCCATAATCACTGAAATCCGATATGGTCCATAATACATTAAGCTTGGTGACATTACATGTCCCTATCAAATATCTGACAATTAGGTCCAGTCAACTACTCAACACTTCCCCCGCCTTGACTGGATATAAGCGGTGGGTAACCTTCTAACAATATTGCTTCCTCCTTACACACAGGCAGTGTGGCTTCATTGGGTTTGAGCTCAATTCAATGTTAGAGCTTGTAAATCCTACTTGTCATCTGACTTGCTACCAGTCCTTAGGTTGCTGCATACAATATTTTTGAGGCCAACCAGACCCTTATTTTCAGAAACTCTGTTTATAGACTTTAATGTGAACCCACTCAGTAAATACTGATTTTTATATCTCATTGAGCCTCAAGAACCAGATTTTAAAGGATTGGTGCATCCTGGTGTTATATTGAGCCCTTTGCAAAAGCTTGGTGAAAGGGCTTCCTGAAAAATATGTCCCACAGATGGTTCTTCTAGGTGCGCGCGTTTGCTTCCCTTCTTCATTGCTCCCCACTGATACTGTGCCTGACATGCGCAGGGTATTAGACGAGGCCCTTTTACAAAAGTTTCACACAAAAGTGTTCCTCCCCCCAATTTGCCCCTGCCTTAAGAGCCTTCTTGCTGACTGTATCTTCCTTTCTGCGGTATTTACTTCTGAGTCAAACCTTTCTCGCCTATTCTAAAGTCCATTCCAATGATATTTCCCTTTAGTTTGATGGCCTTTCTTAATCTGACAAGGACAGCATTCCTGATGCCGAGCTTTTTTGGGTTTAGAGCATCTCCAACAGTGTCTGGATAGTTTAGACTTGTATGAGATTTTCATATTTCTGATTCCTCTACAGGCTTCCCCAGTTTGGTCACACTTTCCTCCCCCTACTGAATAAGGGTTACCTGGTTCCAATGACAGCAAGGATCTAATCTCTAAATTAAATTGTAATGGTTTTCAGATTATTTTTTTGTCTTTTTATTACCTTTGTTATTATAAATAACTTTGTTCATTATTTTTATACTTTTTTCTTTTTTTACTTTTTTTTACTTTTTGTATTATTATTATTCTTTATAAAATGGATGAAGAAAAGTTAGCGTGTACTCGATTTACAACCCAGCCACCTTGATAATTAATGGGATATAAATCTTCAGATGAAAACAAATATAATAATGGACCTTTCCAAAGCGAGGCCAGCTTGTGCGTGTGTCCTGCGCTATGAGTGTCACAATATACTACTAAGTCTCCTTTCTTGAGCTTAGTCACCATTGCTCATTTAGCATCATCATTGCTCTTCTGACTAGTTTTTTGACTAATCATGTTTTGATAAGCTTAAGATTGCAACTTGATTAGGCTCTTCACTAGTTGCTCAGCATAATTATTTGGGTTAATTCTTTCATTTGAACTGAGTACTGAATATAATAATGGAGGCAGAGCAGGCTGTCTACCATACAGAAGGCAAAATGGAGAGTGTCCTAAGCTGATGTGGTGTCTGATATTGTATGCAAAAACATTAGCACAAATTGAAGTGTCCCATTGCAAAGGTACCAAGTCTGCATTTTTGCTTAATATGCTTACTAAAGTGCCGTTCACTTATACTACCATATCATTAGTCTCAGGACGGTATAATGTTGACACAAACCTTTGATAGACATCAACTTGTCTAATTGTTGTACCATTTGAGCAGTAAAATTCATGCCATTGTACATCAAGATCTTCTGGGTATCCGTGATTATAAATATTACCATCCATAATGAACTTGGCAGTAGTTAGAGCCCCAATGTCTCAAATTGCTTTTGATTTCACCCATTTCATCAGATGGTTGATAGCAACAATTATGTATTTGTTGCCTATGCTACTCACAGGCATAGGGCCAACTACATCAATTGACACAGTATGCCAGGCTCAGTTGGTTTTGATCAAATGGTATTTCACATCTGACTTCATAGCCTTTGCATTTCAGCATGAATGACATTTATTTAGCAGACCTTGGATATTAAGTTGCATGAAATCCCAATAGTAAGTTGCTCGAATTAATTCTATTGCTTTGGTCAATCCCCTCATGTACAGTTACCTTGTGTGATTGTGTAATAAGTTCCATTTAGTTGTAAGTTTTGGGAAAATTTGACTTTGCCCTTCAGGCTTGAGCTTTCATAAAACTCCATTTCAATATTTGGTTTTTGTTAATGCTTTTTCAATCACTTTTTGTACTTCAGGTGGCGCATCTCAATACTTTTGAGTAATCATTTTTTCATGAAGCCATTGGCTAAACTGCTCAGGACAGCTACAATAGGAAGTCACGATAGTCCATCTGCATTTTGATGGGCCGCTCCAGCTCTTTGAATAATTTTATAATTGTACGCTTATAATTTCAGGGCCCATCAGGCTAATCGTCCCTCAGGTTCCTTAAGAATGTGGAGCCATCGTAATGAGCTGTGATCTGTCACCACTTGAAACTTGGTACCATGAATGCAAACCCAAAATTGTTTACAAGAATAGATTACGGCCAAACATTCTATTTTGGTCACCAAATAATTACGCTCATGCTTATCCAGCATCCTGCTGAAATAAGCGACCAGATGCTCCTCACCACATCCCCAATCATAGATAGCACACCACTAATTACAGTCAACGAGGCGTCAGTTTGTATGATAAAAGGCTTGCTGAAATCTGGATATTGGAGGATAGGCGCCATGCTCATTTTGGTTTTTAAAGCCTCAAAGGCTTGTTGGCACTCCTTTGCCCAAAAAAAACGACCTTCTCCTTGTATTAAATGGAATAGAGGCTCAGCATTCTTTGCAAACCCTCCTGAAAATCTTTGATAGTATCCTACCATGACTAAGAATACTTGAAGACCCCTCATACTCATCAGAGCTTGCATTTTGTTATTTGTCTCCACCTTTTGAGGTTTAGGCTGCAAGCCTTGGAATCAATGACAAACCTGTGATATTCTAATTGTTCTTTAAAGAATTAACATTTTCACGGTTTTATCTTCAGAATGGCCTTCAACAGCCATTTGAACACTTGCTCAAGGTGCTCCAGATGTTTGGAAAACATTCTTGAAAAGACATTATATCATCCATGTACACCAGTATGCAGGAGAATTTAATGTCCCCCAAAATTGTGTCAATTTCACGCTGAAAGGTTGCCAGCACGTTGCACAGCCCCTGTGGCATACATGTCAGTTAAAATGGTCCTTGAGCAGTGATCATCACGCACTTTTCCTGATCCTCTTGAGGAAGTTCAATTTGACAATATCCTGAGATGAGGTCCATTGCAGTAAAATATTTCGCCCATCCCAGACGGTCCAGAGCATAATATATTCTAGGCAAAAGATACAAATCTTTTTTTGTAATAGCATTGAGGCATCGATAATCAATCACAACTATATTTCTAAAGTCTTTTTTTTAAAAATTAAAACTGAACTGGGCCGCGGGCTTTTAGAGGGCACTATCATTCCACTTTTCAGAAATTTGTCTAGCTCTTCTCCAACTATTTTGTCACTAGCCCTGGGGCGCTGGATTGGCCTCATTCTAACAGGCACATGGTCCTCAGTGTTAACAAAATGCTATACTCCTTTTGCACAACATAAATCTTAGTCATCTTTGGCGAAAATTTCAGAGTATCGTTCAAACAACTCTATTGCTTCATCATTTGTTGTTCTAATAATATGGTAAACGATTCTTGAGAAATTACAGTATGTGCACCAGGAGTTTGGTCATTAATCCGAACTTGGATAAGTCACCAAATTTGACAGCTGATTTTAACTCGTCCCTAGGAAACAGATGCACAGATGTGACTACTTGATATTTCTTGACCTTAATACTTCAGCTGGTCAAATTTGCTAGTAGACATCAATCTCTCCATGCCCTGGTATAAGTATTTCAGGCGCCACACTAGGTTCCATTTGAGAATGATGCCACGGGGATAAAACCTCCATGTATAGTCCTTCTGGAATATCCAGCGTGGTCCCAGTCCTCATACCCAGTTGATAGCCTGAAGCTATTGTTAAATCCTTATTCACATGTAGAGGTATTCCTAAATTTTTGTTTATGGCAGTTGGCATGGAGCGGCTTTGATTTCCCTCTGAATATATCCTACTGATATTATCCTATTGGCATAAGGTATATTGATAGAGTTTCTGCGATGGCTTGTGGGCTTTTTATTGTCATGAGAGTATTAAATCGGAAGTGATTGGCCCAATATCATCAAGATGTTCTCTTTAAAATCACATAAGATCCATAGGTCCTTAAACTAGCTCCAAACAATATGTCATAATTGTCATTTAGAAGCACTATAGTGGGTGTGGTTAATAGCAAAGCTCCAAATCGCAGTGGCAAGGCGCTGTATGCTCCTTCGCTCTTAGTGCTGTTAAGGCCTACGGTCCCATATTCCCAATGATGGTCAATGTCTAAAGCTATTTTCAATTTCTTTACCAACTTCGTTGAAACAATTTTTACAGGTGCTCTGCTATCAACAATAGCTACAACTCTGATCTTTTTGACCAGAATATCCATGTAGGTGCACTCATAGTAGTAATAATTAATAGAGTTTACTAAGTGAATATGGTAAGAATCTAGATATTTATGAGTGTGCTTCAGAGTATTTTCAATACTGGGACATTCATTGATGAATGTGTCGATTGGCATAGCTATATTCACCCCTTTCAAGCTTGGGGTATCTGCTGCATTGCTCGGCCCTTCAGCTGGAATATTCTCAAATATCTGTTGCACATAGGGTTTAGTGACTATTTCAGAGGCTTCAGGTTTGACAACCTTACTCTGGGAGCGTAACCGCATGTACATTTGAAGAATCTCCATTTGAGACTAAAATAGAATTTATTTCATTGTTAATCAAGGCCCTGTGGCCTGTATTTTCTTGTTGATCAGGTGGGTTTGGTATCTTTGGCACAGTTGAGTTTCCCATATCTATTGTGCTTGTTCTTTTCCCTCCTCCTTCACGTTATTTGGAAGGATTAAGTTGACATTTATCTGATGGCATTGGGAAGCGAAGTGACCTTTATTATTGCAATTAAAGAAAGTAATCTCATTCATTGAGCGTGGGGCTCTTGTATTTGAGTTTTGCACATTTTCACAGGCGGATCACTCTTAATATTCTTATTGGTTTTAAAGGGCTTTCCATCAGAGGCAGCAGGTCCTGATCTATACCCAGTCAGGAGGGCCATAATTTTGGGAACATCTGCACAAATAATCAACCAATTCAGATGTTGCAAGATTTTGCACAAAAGCAGGCAATAAAGTGTTCAACAAATTTTGGTAAGGTTATACTGCATATTCTAGTGCAATCTTAGCATCAAATTTGACCATAGCCTTTGCGCCTAGGAGAATTTGAGCTTTTCAATAGAATTAATTTATAAATTCATCAATTATTTCATCTTTCTTAAAGCAAATGTTCATAGATTTAGATTTTCTAGTTGACATTCGTTCTGGCCCTCCAAATTTCATGAGGCACAGGCTCTTTGACTTCAGCTTAGGTTTAGTTTTCGTTAATGTGAGGCATAATCAACTCAATGCTCCACTGATCAAGCAATTGATCATAGTGGCTGCTTCGTTATGGTCACTGGCCCCATAGATGGCCATTTCAAAGCGTTTGACCAATGTGGTTATACTTCTGTTCTTGTCAAAAGCAGGCAGGTTTGCTGGTTTGTAATTATCTCTTTCCCATCTATGGTTACCAAATTACGTCTTTTTTTACTTAAGCCAGGTTACTAGGGCTGTGAGGCATTTTATCACGGTTTGAGGTGTTGGGGTTGGCCAAAGCAACAGAAATGATAGGCATTTATCAACGTAACCCAGCGTCCATAACAGTAACTATTTCCAAAGCTTTGTCCTCATACTCAGAAGAGTTTCCAGTCAAGTGGTTTACACTGACAACGCCTGTCATCTAAGGATCAGATTTGATTGTTGATTTCATTTTTACAGTTGACACAAGTTCAATTTACAACTTTAATTTCGCAATTTCCTCATTCAAGCTAGTAGTTTGTAGATGCAAGGTGAATATCACTTCGTCCTTTTCTTTAATGCCTTCTTGCACTGGTTTACTCCTCCATGAAGAATATTCGTTGACTCATTAATAGCAGTAACATCCTCATTGAGATTATAGATCTGTCAATTAAGATGATCAAAATAATCTTGAATTTTTTCATTCTTCGCCCGTTGGCCTTCAAATTATGTTTGCCAGTAGTTAATTTTTCCAGTGTATTCATCCTTCATCTGCAAATTTTGGGCGCTTAGTCATCAATACTGGTCACAAAATTCATTGTTATGGTTTAATTGCGCCTCTTGGGCTTCATGATTAGGCTTGTGAACTCCAAAGCATTAATAGAAGTCTGAGTGATATTGCTAACCCAATATTTGGTAGCTCCTCTTTCTTCTAAGAAATTGTCAAAGATAGGATGCAATCTGTCATTTAGCTCTTTTGCTAATTCTGCTACCCAGTCATTAGCCCAAGTGGATAGATTATAGTTTGCCACTAGACTAGAACGGACTTCAGTGAAGTTGGCTTCCAATCGCTCATTTAAACTTTGGCCCACCTGGCTGGAGTTGCGTGAGAAGTTAACCAATTTATTAATGGCCGCATGATTGCGGGCAATTGTCATTTGAGAATTTCTATAGGTGGGATATACAAATACAATTTAATTAATGGGTGATATTTTCTATCCCAATTAAATTGTTTGGGAAAGAGCTACACTCAATTGATGATGAGCTAGATATCTCATCCACAACACATCTTGCTTTAATTGGCTATAAAAAGGATTGCTTCTATTGTCCGCGGCCCTTAGCCCAATTGATACCCTCTTAGCAACTGATGTTCAAGACGTTCCAGCTCTTCAGGTGAAATGGGTTAGTCAGGGTAGGTAATAATGGGTACATCTTTCTAATTAATCTGGGACACAGTCTTTTCAGTATTCCATTGGGCCTGGTAATGGTTTTGAATAATTGATTGTGATTGCTCCCCTGCTTGGCGTGGTCACCATCTGTGATCCCAGCCATGAGCGCCACTTGTTAAATTTTTGCACTACTTCAGATGGCTGGTTTTTTCTGTGGCATGGTGGATTTTTAAACGTCTATTGTATAATGACAATAGACCAGATGGTGACTAAAGTTTAAGATAACTCTCCTTGGTAATAGCAAATTTAAAGTTGCATTCTTCTGTCGTTACTTGGATGATGACATGCTTCCTGATCTTACTGATCTCAAGTAAATCCTCAACTTAATACAACGTAAAGTATTAAAAACAAAAAAGCTTATAGATTAAACTAAGAACTTGTGGTAATAGTTGATTGTACTTAATTAGTACCAATTTGGAGAAAATTATAGGATTCAATGTTCACCACATCTTACCCATGACATCTCATTTTCAATGGCACAATGCAAGAGGAACACGTAAAATGTTCATTTGAGGGTCTACAATCCTTTGACTCATGGCATTTCACTCAGCCTCAGAGTCAGTGTAAATTTTGTCAATATTCTTAAACAGCTTTTCAGATGTGTCTGCAAAATATCTGAACCGATTCTCTTTCTCAAGCAATCGGCAGGACAAACTAAGGTGATTCATACCACTATTTAGTAATTGATCTGATCAAAAACTTGATCAACATTGGAAACTAATTTCGACATAAACCAACAAAGCCCACATGCCCAAGTTATCAAGGTGACACTTATTTGGTAAGTCAAACCTAACCAACAAAGCCCTCGAGCCTATTTTATCATAATCAAATAATAATAAGTGGAATCACTAGGCCGCGGATCCCAAGCTAATCATAAGTTTAGGATATTCCTGATCCATAATCACTAGAATCTGATATGATCCATTTTAATTTAAGCATGAAAACATTATTATGTCCCTATTAAATGTCTGACAATCAGGTCCAGTCAACTACTCAACAGTGGTAATAGTGGACAAACAACGTATATACAAAGCAAACTTGATAAAAATTGTCTACAACGAGCATAATTGAGTTTTAGCCACTAAAGTTATAAAAAACCAATGAAATCAATAGATATTGAAGTCCATGGGCCCTCATCCTGCTGCAAGCGATGGAGAAGGAAAAACTGATCAGATTGATTAGATCTTTCCCAATCGCAATTTACACAACAAGTGATACACACAAGAATGTCCTTAAAAACCCTAGTCAGGTGTACGAGCACATCGCCAAGTTGAGGCATTTTTTATTGCCTGGATGACCCACTGCTGAAGAGTCATGATGAGCCCAAATTACTTTGTTCACACACACACACACACACACACACACACGCATAGTTGAGTTATTGCGACTATCTTGACAAAAACTGAATCCCCCTCTTCTAATAATGGGACCACTTATGCATTGGAAGTGCCAGTAAGTCCAACAACTCCAGGCCCTCCATATAGGCCTTCTTAACCATTATACTCAAGCAACCAGAGAAACGTCCAAGGCCCAATCCGCTTCCTAAATTGCAGGAGGAGCAATGGCTAGGATTTGGGTCAGCGGAATTACCATATAACTTCTGCTCATCTGCCTCTTCTAGACTTAACGCAGGGTTGCGACTCAAAAAATCAGGAAGAATATAAAGCACCTTTCACATATTAATATTTAAAGTTAAAATTACAGAGGTCATGATACGTTTGTGCTGATGATGTGCCACTTTTGTGGCTTCTGAAAATATGAGGCCTGATGATCCAACTGCACTGTCACCTCATGCAGTTCGCCCTGTAGAAAGTAATGCCCGTGGGTAAGAGACCATGACACAGCGGCCAACTCTTAATTGTAGATGGTCAAGGACTGTCCAAAGAAAGTGAAATTGTGTAAAAAGTATTTAACTGGGTTTTTTAAACAGTCATGCTCTTGCATTATTACTGCCCCCAAACCCAGTTGAACTTTGCCATGCTACAATAAATGTCTTGTTGGGATCCTCATGATTGAGAATGGGAGGCACTAGAAACACTACCTTGTTGGCATCAAACGCCTGATAGTGCTCTCCATCTAAAAAAAGTAATGCTTTTCTGGTCAGGGGGTCAGCAGCGCGGTCAGATGTGAGAGGGCGTGAGAGATATTTTAAAAAAGCTGGACATGTCCAATAGCTCTTCAACTGCTTCTGAGTTTAGTAGTAGGCCACTTAAGTATTGCCTTGAGCTTGCTTAGTGTAATAGCGTAACCATCTTTCGGGACAATGTTACCCAAAAAGATAAAGTTCTCCTGGAAGAACTCTCACTTGGAGGGATACGCATAGAGTCTCGCCTTATGCAACTCAGCCAACACCACCTCCAGGTCCCTTTCATGCTGTTTTGGAGTAAGGGAGTAAATGAGAACATCATCAATGTATGCCACCACGCAGGTGAACCTGAGATCACCAAGCACATTATTGTTCATCCATTGTAATGTTTCCTGGGAATTTTTCAAGTCAAAAGGCATCATGTGGAACTGGGATATGCCTCTTCTAGTCCTGATTGCCGTAAGCCACTCCTGGCCTTCTGCCACTTAAATCTATGTGAATGCACTTAAGAGATCAAGCTTTAGAAATCCCAGAATTGTGCAATTATCTGAGTAGTTGTCTGCTTGAGTAGAAGAGAGTAGAGATTATTAGCTGTTATATTATTCAAATGGCCATAGTTAACACAGGGGTACAAAGTACCGTCAGCCTTCTGAGTGAAAACTATAAACAACGCAATAGGGGACTTTTCCTTAACAAACACTTCTTCTTGAGCATACCATACAACAACACTTCAAATGCTGTCATCCTGTTCCATATAAAGATACAGCAGAAAGTTGAATGTTGATCGTGGATACAATCAAGCGGAAAGCCAGTTCATAATTAAGATGTGTAGAAGGCGATTAGTCTTTTCCATATGAAAGATATTCAGTTATGGTACCAATGCGAGGGGAAAATTTGGCGGAAGACCTGACAGAAAAAGGAGCAACGAGATGGAACCCTTCCCACAATTCTGTCACAAGTGTATTGATGCGGGGAAATTCCCCCCAAATCAGGGTAAATGTAAATGAATGAGTTTTTGAGTCCAGGTGAATGCAAACCTGCTGCTGACGCCGCCTCCCTACCCCAAAATAACTTGGAAAATCAGGCCCAGTACCGCGGGCAAATCAATCACAGAAGCAGAACTAATGCACCAAAAAAGGCACAGGCCTCCGTATGTTGTATGAAGACAACGAGGCAGACGTTAAATGCAGTACAGGCATGCCCACCTCCATGTCTGAGTCCAGATCCTGCACCAATTGTAAACTAATCTAGTTCCCAACTGCACCCATTATCTACCAGCGCCTCAATTGATACCTGGTGAACACCCAAACAAATGTCCGGCACAACAAAAATATGCAAAACTCTTGTTTATATTCCACTGCATGAGTCACTACAGGCTGAGGGGTGAAAAGCGCGGGGCTTTCTGGGGAATCATTAGTGGAAAGGTTTTTGGACCATCCAATTGGAAGATTTTTTTAAAATTCCGCATGTTTGGACACTGACAACTGGGCCACAAAGGGATTAGCCCCAGGGACTGTTTGAGCCTACGTCACCCACCAGCGCTAGAGGAAGGGAAGATGAAACCATGGAAGGGACAGCGACAGAGACATCCTTCCATACCAAAATGCACACCCCAGGGGCCTGGTATGAACTGGCTTTATGGGTGAGAAATGCAGGAAATGACAAATTGACAAACAACATCCCTTCTTGCAACCCATTCATGCTTTTCTCTCTGAGGAAAAGGGGAAATACCAGGCCCTCTTTTACTTGCCTTGTAGTAGTTAATAATGATGTTTAAACCAAAGAAGTGCTTGAACCCCATAAAAAAGCTTTAATCTGTTGAATGGACCAGCCTCTCAGCATATCCACTCTTTATGAAAGGCGTTCTTTCTGTTCATATAACTGAACAAACGCAGCACCCACCCATAGGGCAGTATGGAGTAGGATGAAAATGTGGGTTGACATTATTATATGGAGCGTGCTGATCATAATAAAAATGTCCTGGAGCTCTGAGTGGATGAACACCCCGAACCCCAACTAAAATACCTCTGGTACAGCCATCCATATTTATGGATCAAAAACTGAAAAAGGCAGCCGCAAGGATTAGCCAAACTTTTCAGAATAGAAATCCTCACCACTAAGTGTTAACAGAACTATCTAACCCACAAATAAATTTAAAAATTTTCAAGAATACTATTAAAACCAAAATGACAGAAAAAATGGAGTGACAGCAGTACCAGTTGGGGACGGCTGCCTAAATGTTTGCTAAATATGGAACTGAAGCTAAGCGCGCTGCCATCAAGAAAAATTTCATGATTTGGTTCTGGCAGATTTACAATCCAAAATGTTTTACTATATTAACTCATATTTGACCTAATTGGGAAGATTAGAATCAAATTTATTAGTGAGAATATTAATTCCTCTGCAACTGCAATTAGTGAAATGATGACACTGACTTTGGTGGATGGCAGTTTGTGCTCTTGGCCAGGCCACTTATAGCCAGTGCTATTGGGTCAGATAAGTACTAACCACGCTGTACCAGTTGTGGATAGGATCATTTGCAAAATCGCTTGGGAAACCTGGAGGATGAAAATTTTGAGCTTAAAATTAAACTTGTGGCCCTTATTTTCAGCAGAACTCATCTTGACCTCCCCTAGCAGAACTTGAACCTGCTTATACTCCCTCCTGGGGACCCATTCTAACTACCTTCCGCTAGTGATGGTTTCTACCCTCTGCCACCTTCTGGCACAAAAATTGAATTTCATCATCAACTTTTTGTGGTAAGCATGGGCGGAAAAGGCGCGATTTTTAGGAGATATGCCATTACCCACCACTCATCTACCACATGGGATGAACTTTCAGGTGATAAGAGGGAAGGCCACCAGTTATTCCCCTTTTTATGTTTGGAATAGGAAGCTCTCCTGATCTAACTTCAGGGTTTGCTCCACAAGGCTTACACTGTGACCATCAGGTTTCTGAGCAAAAATCACTGTACATTACATAGGGGAGGCCTTCTTAATCATTCAACCTTTTGCTATCATGTCATCAATCCACACCTTTAAGCTTATTATTTTATTACCAAGTATGGGTGTAAGGGTATTTTGATATTAAAAAGTTCACAATCAGTTGGAGAATTAACTAAAGATCAAGTAATTTGATAGACTATTGTCACCCTCTACTTCTGAAACGGTCTTAAAGTGATTGAAACCTGCGGCAAAGTATGTAGGTCAGGCATTAAAACATTAGATAATACTGTATAGTTGCCACCTCAGCCTTCCCTGATGCCAACATGGGTAGGTGATGGTTTAGCCCAAATGATAATTTAAATAATTGCCAACATGTTCCTCTACAAAACTACTCACGGATAGGTGACACCACCAATTTAATCCCAGAATAATTGGGTATAACAATTCTGGGAAGGCCCAGAAGTTAGCTACAAACTCATGATTGTGTGCTCTAAACCAGAGTGGATTACATAGGTGAAGCGTGAGTATGGAAACCGTGAAGCACCCATAATAGAACACATAGTTATTTTAGTATCTAAAGCCTATACAACTTGCGTATTGATTAAGTCTTGCAGCTACAATGTTCACTAGGGCTTTTTCTAAAACCTTGTGGTTCCTCCCGACATTTTGCACTGGTACTATGAAATAAGAGTGATCAAATTTGTTTAGTCCTTGTGGGAACTTGCACAAGGTCCATACTCCTCAACTACAGGATATTTTTTATCTAATTGCTAAAAGAATGTTTTGACGTTGTAGCTTCCCAGGAATATGGTAAAGGGACATACTGTGAATCTGAAGGATCAGATAGGGGGTGTATCTCATACGCATCTTCAACAATGGGCACACTACACTTTTTTTATTCTGGTGTACCAATATAATTTGGTAGGTTAAAGTAGTTGAATTTTCTGGATTCACCATAATTAACACTTTCCCTAATAGTACATAAGAGAAACTTACTTATAATTTTCATCCATGTAGCTAAAAGTATGTGGATGGATTAAAATAAAGATCTGACGTGGAATAAGGTTCAAAATGATCTGTGTTTTAATTTAAATGTTTAAGAGAATAAATTTACTTAGTTTAACGTTTTTAAGGTTGCCTCCTTAGCAGCCACTAGTAGAGCTGCAGCAATGGGGAAAAAAATCTGGTTGATGGCTTTAAACAGAGAATCCCACAACCCACAATCCATGTCTTTTTAAATGAGCCAACCAGGCTTTGTTATTCATATGCCTGTGCTCAAATCCTAAGGACTTGGAAACATAACATGACCAAAGCTTTTATGGTTAGATTGGTTTGTTAGGATATCCACGTGCCAAAAGAAGGTTGGGCTTTTAACTGGATTGATTCATCACCTACAGTATTATTTACAAATAACATTACATCGCTCCACTTGTATCATAGTTATATTTAGGATTGAAAACTAAGCTTTTCTTATGGTGTGTTGTATAAATTGATTCATGTATTCTTAGTTGAATCTGCGTTCTAACTTCTTGGGATGACAATGCAAGTAACCTCTTAGGCGGTGACCTTACCACAGCTTGATCAAAATGAAAGCTCCACATTAGGGCTCATGTTATAGTTTAGGTAATTAATTATGGTATTTTAAAGAATAAAGTTTTGTGAAAAGTTTATCATATATGAAAAAATATATATTATCCAAACACCCTACCAATAACAGGGTGCTATCTTTTATAGTTAGACATGAAGGCAAGGGATTACAAAGATAATTATGGTAGGCCACTAGAATGCTATTTTCATTTTACTATATTAAAGATTTTAAATGCTAAATTTTATTTTATAACATTTGAATTAATTTTATCATACAACTCAAATTTGGTATAATAAGTTGCGATTTTTGCGCTATTCTAAAAAGTCCTAGTAAATTTTAATTGTCCATTTTTCCTTACTAAATTTGGAATTTGATGACAGTGCTAACTTGTTTCTGCCCTTCCTTTTCGATTTATTGCTCAATTGCAAATTGTTTTGTGATTATTTTTCTAGGTAACACTAGTTATCAGATTTTTTTACATACATAGATGCTCCTGGTTGATACACCTTCTGAGTGGTTTTTTTCACTTTTCTGTGTTGAGTTTGATTAGATTTTATTCATTTTAACTGTTCTTTTTAGTATTCTGAACATAATGCCAGGCAGAATCAGTACAGTGATGGGTTTTGATTTAAGTGTAGGTTGTAGGGTTGAGCGGGAAAACTAAGGGACAAAAGCTATCCATCGCTATTATAGGGTGTATTCTAGATCAGTTATCTTGGTGAGAGGAAAGTTCCAGGAGGTTTGTACCCCTCTTAGTCTTGAAAGGGTGAGTATTCCGGTCCAGCTTGATAGCAGGAGGTAAGGACCTTACAAATGGCTTTGCTATGTTTCTTCAGGGAGCAATATTTCATTGATATTCTCTGGATTTAGATGGCCTGGGATTTTAAATCTTTGTATAATATAGTATATAGTACTCAGTATCCTCCTCAACCTTTAAGTGTCATCATCTAAACCAATCTCCACACAAGATAAGTGTAGAACGGAAAAACTATATACTAAGTACAAAAATATAGTTAGTAGGAGGGGTACCTGCCCCTAATTAACCTCTCTTTTTCCTGTACCTCTAAATTTTGGTTTTCTTTTTGTTTCTATATGGGTCGCCTTTTTGAGTTGCCCTTTTCCACACTGGTTGCTTTACGTTTTTTTCTCCATAACAGTAACTTTAATTTATTTACTATCTTTTAATTTGAATCACTTTAAATAAATCATTCACATTTGATGATGCCTCCTTATAAACTAAACATAGATTAAAACTGCGTCTGAATAGTTTTAATGTAAATCGGCAATTAAGTGTTTTGGTTTAATCCAGTAACAATGAAAGCACAATATTCTTGAAGGTATCATTTTTGAAGTCAAATATATTTCACTTTCATTTAAATTTACTTTGAGTTTGTGTAATAGAATCACCAGGGCAAATAAAAAACATAAAAGCTTGGTTTTTCATGCTGAGGCCTTTCTTAAATCAAATTATTTATGTGAGCTTTTATAACATCAGACTAGGTTCGCAGGCTGTCCATATGAGGCACCATGACTTATTGAGCCATCCAACACAGGCAGTATAAAGTATGCTACACTTTATGGTGGTCCATTTATCCTTCAATTGAAGCCCCATACACTTATAAAAAGGATGCTATATTCCCTCCTCCTGTAGTAAATTTGTTTATGAACGTAGGTTTGATAAAACTGTACTTATCTTCAGTATACTAATAGATTGAGTAAGCCATGTCCAGTAATTTTGATCTTTTAAGTAACTATCTACAGTTTAAAGATTCAATTTACTTGGACTTTTATAGTTCTTATTTTTCTCGTTATCCTCAGTATGGTTATGATATGTTGAAACTAGCACTATGTTGCCATATTCAACTGCACAGGATGGTTCGCACCTAATAATAGGTAACATGGATAAGAGCAAAAGCTTTTTCATACCCAAAATAACCTTTTAGGTACTACAATAGGTTCAATAAAAAATATAGCACAATGCTGTTTCTAAGTAATTACAGTGGCTTGGAATCACGAAGTAGTTGTCTGGGGATTTGTCTGTAGGCGTAGGTCAAGCTACCTGTGATAAAACAAGTATATTCTTTCTACACGGCAGTCTCTTCGTTATAATCACTAACCTCCTTGATTTTCTATGTTGCAAAAAAACTAGTAGCTTAATATCAACTAGTTATTTTGTAATAGTTGCAAAATATTTCTAAAAGGCAGAAAACTATATCTTTAGTCTTGGTGATTTTCACCAAAATGGAAATTAGCCTATTAGGCAAGACGCTTGCATGTGGCCAAGAATAATCATAGAAAAACTACCAACAACACGTTTATGATGGCGCTGAGGTAAATGTGTAGTAAAAATAATTGGTTAGATTTTCCACGACCAGTAAGGTGAAGTAATCAATTGTAATTTTGTGATAGGGGTTGCGCCGCTTGGGTGGCAAAGGATCAAATGTCATAAAGGAATGGTGTTAGAACCTTTACTTTAGATATGCGGGCTGCAATTATTAAAATAAATGAATATGGCATATTGGCATATGACAGATTAGCATCAATATAGTTAAAAACTTTTATCAGTTAATCTGTTTACATCTTAGGTAAATACATATATGAGTAGATAGGTATCTTTCATATAGCTGGTCAGAACAGAGTCTAAACAATTCTTTATATTTTACAAAAATTAGTAAACAAAAATGAGTTGGTCTAATTAGTTCATTGAAAATCAGTGGCCATTAGGCTGGAGCACTGCAAATATTCCTCAGGAACTTACCATTCACCCCATTTATAAAAACCTTTAGTGGATCTTTCAGAGTATAGTCATTTGTGGATGTCTTATTAATGATTTCAAAAGTCCTTTCCAGTTGTGCTCTACCTTACTAGCTCGCCCAAAACTATGGTTATCATATTAGGGAAAATCCCCTATGGCGTGGTAGGTAAGGTCATTGGTCCTTGTTATCATGATTTTGAGATCTCTATTTATGATCCAGAGCAGTAAAGAATATCTCTCTGTAGCTGAGCTAAAGTAAGCGATAGCTTCTCCAAATACTCTGAGAGACTCGGTTTTCCTCATTAACTCAAATTATAAATTTTGGGTGCGATCAGGTGCTTACCATTTGTAATTGGAACTCCAATCACCCCGTTGATAAATCAAAGTTAATATTAAAGTCTAAATTGGCATATGGCAGGAACATGTTCCAGCTGAGGAATTGCCCGTGGTAACTTTTCAAAGGATGTCACAAGTATCATTTAACCATTCCACAGTGCTGTTGGTTTCATAGTAATATGGGGTAGACAATACCCATTATATATTCATTAGGCTGTGAGCTTCTTGATGATATGAGACGTGAAACTTGTCACATTAATTGTTAAATTAAGCTGTGGGCATCTATGTCAATATATTATACTTTTAGATATAAATTTGGACGTCGTGGTGACACTGAGATCTTTAATTAATTTGGCCTCAATCCATTCGTTGAGGTTATCTATGACTATTATGATATACTTGGATTGCTTGTTATTGTTTGATAGTGGGCCTATAATGGCACAAAAGATGATGTGCAACGCAAAAATTGGGTTTATAAAATTTTTAAGACTTTGCCTTCTTGTAGGAGGCTTTAATTTTACTTTATTTACAACATTGAAATAAATGTGGCTATCCAAAGGCATTAAATCTCCTAAAACTAAATTGTTTTAGTTGCTCTATTATTTTTATTTCCCATTCTACTTGCCTTATGGGATGCAAATGTTAAGTTAATTCGCTCCTTGGCCTTGAAAAATTGCTGCATATTAATTATCTTACTAATTTTGTTTTTGACAATAATTCTTCCTAAGTTTCTCCATGGAGCGTTGAACCCTTTTGATTCATTGCAATACCTTTGAGTTATCACTTTATAGAAATTTATTGGCCAAATCAGCCGCTAAGGCCATGGACGGCAGTTAGAAAAACAGTTGACGTTTTGATGCTTTACGCCAGGCAGTACTAGTTTTAAAATCATAGGCTTATGATTTCAGAATTTTTTGAGCCTGCCGCCCTTATGCTCCTTTGGTTTTTTATAGCCAAAAAGCGAAGCATGCTCAGGTACTACTATGAAGTGCACCCTATGGATATATACCATCACTTTCTTACATGCATAAATTATGGCCAGACACTCCTTCCACATACTATCTAGTTTTATTCATGACCATCCAACCTTTAGCTACATTAAGCCACTGGGTGCTCAATACCCTCTTTGTAAATTTGTAATAACACTACCCTATAGCATTGAGGGACACATTTTTTGAATGATTCAAGGTTTATCAGACTTAATGTAAGTGTGCCGGCACTTTGATGATGCTAAGCCTCAACTTATCAAAGAATATTCTTGTAGTTTGGCTTCTACTAAAATCATACGCTGTTATTTAAGCAATGGAACAAAGTCTCACCAATTTTGCTTAAGTTTTTGATGAACTGGTGGTAGTAGATAATTATTTAAAGGAACACCTGAGTGTCACAATTGTTGTTGGGCACCACTAGTGCTAAAAAATGTCACGCTTAGTAAACAGCTGTGTCATCTTTTGGTGGTCTCAAAGATTGGCAGATGGGGCCAAAAGCCATGCTTATTGATAACGAATCCCAAATATACAAATTGTTCAATGGGAAAGTTACATTTATGCGGCTTTCTTAAAATCAACATTGGCGTGGTGTGGAATACTTTATTCATTTATTGCAAGTTTTCCTTGGATGTTGAAATTTGTATATAACATTGATGAGCTAAAACATAAATAGTTAGATCGCCTATGATTATACCCATAGCCCTCTGAAAGGTTGCAGGGGCGTTGCACTACCCTTATGCCTTGAAAGTTGGTTAGTACAATCCTTGATCCATAATCATGGCACATTTCTCAGGATCTCCTTTTGAAAGTACAATAAGCTGGTAACTAGTAATTATATCGATGGCAAAAAGTATTGCGCGCCACCTAAGTAGTCCAGCAATTTATAAATGCATGGCAGAGAAAGTATCTATTTTAATTTGTTTAGCTTTTTATTGTCAAACACCTCGCGATTAGACCTGTCTTTTTTTGATAAATTAACATAGGGGAGGCATAAGAACTCTTGAAGTGCACAAACATCACCAGTATTGCCAGATAGTTGTTTTCTTCGCCAACGATTTCATTAACCTCCTTTAAACATCTAAAGGGACACAAGCATATGAGTTATTGATTTCTGGTAATAATATGGTTATCACGTTTTGTACACAAACCAAAAAATTTATTGTCTTTGACAAAAATAGTACTATAACTGTTTATATAGGCAGTTTGGTCCTTTTTGGCTTCCATTGACCATGGAGCTTTTTGCAAGGCATCAATAAAAAAATTGATTGACACTTCTCTCTTAAAGCCATAGTTCAACCATATTACCAAAAATGATATTAAGTACTTTGTTGACTGGTATATTTAAACCAAAAGCAACTATCTATTCCGTGAAATATGTGTAGGATATGAATAAAAATATGCAAAAACAGCTAGACTTTGCCATGATTAAGATTAAACACAGCTGCAACAGCAGGTAGGCCTTAGATTGATAAGAGGGTACGACATTTTTGTGTTTTCCTTGTTTAATATAAAGTTAATATCAGTTCTTATTGTATATTGATGACCCACTAGAATATATAGACTTCAATTTTCTCTTAGTGGAGTGTCTTTTGATTCTAAAATCTGGTTTGCAATTTCTTGGTGTGTCCCAAATTATTTAATAATTAATAAGCACTGCACCATCTTTATATATGATGTTTAGAAAAAAGAATTTATGAGCTCATGGAGTATGTCATTCCTATTATGATATAGCTGAAGTTTTAGACAAGAATCTCTGAAATAAACTAATCAAAATCAGCCTTAATTCCATAATTCTTATATAAATCTGATAATAAAAGTCGTAATTCTAATTTAGTAAAACTATGGCAGGAGCCAATACTACAAGTGAGAAAAACTGCAACAGTAGCGTTATATAAGCTCTTATAACTGAAGTTGTAATGGTTTTGTGGGCCATATTCTTTACATTGGTAAATATTGGGAATAGTTCAAGCTTCTTTAGTACTTTATTGTCCATTATACTGATTGGTTACCTTAAGTTCATAATGGCTCATTCTTTAAGCATATTAACGGCTATGTGAATACAGGTGCACTTAGAATGATAAGAGTCAGCAGAATTGATAATATTGAAATCCAAAGTGTTAGCATCCATAGATAATGTTGAATGTCTTCACATAAAAGTTGTCTTGATTTATTTGAGACCCCATTAGATATGAAACGTGGACCCATCTAGCTTAAGATATTGTCAGAGTTGACTGGAAGCTCTTGCTATTCTAATTGCTGAACATAAGACTTTGCTTATAACTTATATTCAGGTATGATGTCACTTTTCTGATTGCTAATGAGGATTAGTACTTTCACTTCCTCAGCTTTACTGAAAGTAAAATTGGCAGCAAAGCGGTGTCATTTCCTTTTTCTATTTTTTGTTAACAGTCACTTTTTGATAGTAATTGGGATACAAAGGAGTTTGTGAAAGTAGAATATTTTTGTTCTATTCCGCCCATATTTAACCAAGTCTTCATCAGTCCCTTGTTACACAACATGTACCTTTACCTTAACAATCATATTAGGTAGGTGACTTGTATGATGTCCTAACTGGTTGCATGTATGACAAGTCATATGATTAACATCCTATTTATTTTAATCAGACATATAGGGTGGGTCAATTTTTTTGGGGGAGCTGAGCAATTGATTATTTCTCAAGGCTTTGGTTGATTTGAGTTAGATGACTCAAAAGTGATGATGCTCCAGCGATTACTTTACCCATCTAGGTAATGGTACGTTCATCTTTAAACACTAGTAAAATTAACTGGTAGATTTAATTATGTGGCTTAAAGGTGCGTATAAAGTCAATATAGCCGTTGTAGTTAAATTAAAACATTTGTTCCATATAGCAAAGGAGCCTCAATTTTAAGAAATGTTTGCCAAAAGCTGTGACAGACTCATCCAAGTTAAAAATAAATCACTACAATGTCCACTGCGTAGTCAACTATTTCTCTACCAAAATCATTTATAATGAGATATTTATCATTGTGTTAAGACATACTGACTCACTTGGATTTTGCATTACCATCTCCTGACTTTTGCAGTTTATATAGATCAGTATGGCTGCCAGCTTAGCGGTCTTAGGGGCACATTATAATATTTTAAACGGGGTAGTAAAGTTTTGAACTGTCACATTCTGTCAAATTTGAGTTAGACAATTGGGTTAAAAGGAACCTGTAATCAAAATTTTCAACGCCACATCGACTTAAAAATTACAATTGAACCTCCAGTTTTTGTTCTTGGAGCTGAAACATTTAGGCTTTGGGCCTCCAGAGCATCCTGAGTTTTTTCACCTGAATAGTGCCAACAGCAGTCGCTGAGGTACAGTAGTTAAGGGTGAAAATGGTGGCAAAGATTGATCGTTATCTGGGATCATCAATATAGCAGTGATCTTAGATATACCAGTATTTGGGAACCCAGTAAAAGCCATAGGCAATCTATGCAAAAATGGTATCAAATTCCCATTAGCATTAAAAGCCAATGGAGTGTTTATTTTTGTATTATAAAAGTAACTGGGGATATTACTGGCATGGCTTAGTCTACTAATAACATATTCATCCTTAAACTCTTCTCAGGGTTGGTAAAACTGGCCTTAAAACTGGTGGCGCTCCTTCTTGACCTTTGGTCAACCTTCATAAGTTAAATTTATATGTCAAGTGGTGTGTCTTCATTATTTTAAATTTTGCCCTTGAAAGTAAGAATAGGTAATGCAATGAGTCAAGCTCCCTGCCAAGTCAGTATTTGAGCGGACAGCTTCATCCAAGGCTTGATAAAGGCCTCCAAAGCGGAGTTAAATGACTTTGAGAATATTAGCCATACCATAACAAAGTGATTGTGTGATAACAACTATGAGAATTTGCCATGTATTTCATCTCTATAGAAAAAGATTATTAAACAGAATTATGATGGTCCTCAGGGTTGACCGCTTCATCATTAGCATGACACTGTAGATCAATTAAAAATAACTCTCTTTTATATACATTGAACTAAAATTGCTGTCCAGTTTTGAAGAAAATGCCCCAGTACTTATCACCAAATACTAAAACTGGCATTACACGGCATATAACAACTGCACAGGCTGGTTCAAGCTTGATAAAATTTTTTTATAAAGACTGACTTTTTTAAACGCAAAAAGAAAACAACTTTTTTTCGCAATAGAATTATATAGAAAAATATAGGATATTGTAGTTTCTAAGTACTGACAGTGGCTTAGGGCTTGCGTAATGGTCTGGGGGTTTGTCTGTAGGAGTAGATCAAGCACCTGTGATAAAACCAGAATTTTTAAATGGAAGTTTCTTCAATATATCCAAAAAGACTCTGTTTCCTAAGCTGTCAAGCTACTGGTAACTTATTGCACTTGAGATTTTGGGAATGCTTTATTATACTCCTAAAAGGTAGGGGAACTATAGCCATATTCTTAAGGATTTTTACAAATATAGCAATCAGGATTTCTTAAAAAAGACACCATCAAACGACATAAGATGATCAGTAAAAACACTTTTTTATGTGTTTTTGGAGGTGCTGAGGCAAGGGAGAAGTAAAAAGGTGATTAATTTGTTCAGGGTTGCTGAGGCGAGGTAATCAATTGTGAATTAGGAATTTTTGGGAGTGGCGCCACCAGGGTGGCAAGTGATTTTTAATAGGATGGTAATATTACTTTTACTTTGGCGATGCAGCCCATAGGAAATTAACTTGATAAATTAAAATGCAACAACATATGGAGGATCAGCGTCAGCATAAGGTAAGATCAAGCAAAGCCTCTGTCTACATATTAATCAGATATAAAACTATGGAAATAAATAATTTGATTATATTGTGGTCAAATCAAACTTTTAACATGATAATTGAGCTTAAATAATTGAATCTTACTTCAGATCAGATTTTGAGACTCAAGTGTTTGTATTAAATTTAAAAATTTTATATTTGCATGAGAATAATTAGTGCTTATGATGATGTATTTTCAGCCTCTAATTTCTCCTCATTCTTACCAGTTCTATGCTAACTTCCTTACACTTCTAATCATGTAGAGACCTTAGACAACTCTAATTTATCACAGAAGAATCCTTTAGCCTTATATAGAAGGTAATAGACTTCATTTAAGAAATATTACCTTTGTTGATATGTCATCATTTTATCTATACATTGCTCTAGACCAGACAGATGATTAGCTATAATACTCATGCTTTTTTTTAGTATTTGAGCTATTGTTCTTGTTGGATACTTTTCTCTGCAAATTTATCTGATGTTTTAGATTTTCAAAAGCAGCTCTTTCTTATAGTTTTTAATACATGATAGCTTTATTTAATTGAGCCTCTAGTTGATGTAAAGACTTGTCATCAATTCTCACTTTTTGGCTGCTTAAAGCTTGCGGTCACTACAGATTTGTTCATTGTAAGCACAGAGCACTCTGTTAAAGATTTACAGGAGTTCTTTTGTTTTAAAGTAAGCTTTTTTCTTTTTTGCAAAAAAGGACTATGTCCTTTTCAACAACTTTGTAATGCAATTTCAAAGGGATGAAACTTAATTACTAGTTTGGTAATAATTTTATGGTTAACCGCAATATGTGTTTAATATATAATTCCTTTAGTGATAAACTGATGAGTTTTTCATAAGCTTGCATTAATTTTCTCTACTAAACACTTTTTCAGGGTAGTTACTTATTTTTTTATAGATTAGATAATTCATCAGTAGACTAAACACCACATGTAGAAACATAAGGGTGTAAGTATACAAGCTTGCAATTTGTCCATATTATTCAGATAACGCTCTAGAATTATATAGCTTCATGAGAGCATTATCCACGTTAGATCATTTAATTATTAATATTACTTCAATAATATCCATATTTTAAGAGCAAGGCTATAGATAAACTCTCTTGAAGTCCAGTGAGCTTGCAAAATTTGAGTATCTCATAGATTTAATTATTTCTTATATAAAAGTTATTAATGGAGAATATATATGTAAACACTTTCTTATTCATCTATTTTATATCCAAATGAGGATTTTTAAAAGATTTAGAACTATTTTAACTTTGACTATGGTATTGACTGCCCATGAGGTGAGCTTTACTTTCAGCTTTTCTGATTAAGTAGGATACTCTTATAGTACCTTTGCTCTCAAAAAGCCAGCATTAGTATAATGGCAGTATGCCTAGTAAGTTGTTCTTATCAGAGTTATAAATGGAGTCACCAAAGTCAGAAAGGTATACACAACACTACCTATATAAAATAAGCTGTGGAGCAAAGAAGTTACAACTTTAGATTATTTATAAGAAGGTAATCTAATATTATCAAATTGCCCTCCTTTTAGCACTAAAAATTTTATAAGGGTAAAAATCAATCTAGGCAGACATAAAATATGTGAAGGAGTATTTTGTTAATAATATAAATTTGTTTATATAAATTCTGACACAAGTTTTTCTTTCTCATAACAATAACTTTAGTTACTATGATTTGATTTAAACAGCAAATTTGGATAATCACACACAGGAAAGATGGGCGACTTTAATAACAAAAATAGTACAACATGGGTGAGCGTCATGGCAAGCGGTGCGCTTAACGGTGCAACTAAGGGCAAGAAACGCCCTAGAGGGGGACCAGGAACCCAATCTGCAAAGAAATTGCAAACTCAGACACCGTCTGGGTTTATGGTATTTACTATAAAGCATGCACAATACATGTACATTCAATTCAACCAACCTTTGTCAAAGGTGGAACATGGGATCAGCTCTTCCTTGGGGATGAGTCACCAACCCTGTGGGAGAAAACATGTGAGGCACAGCCCTCACTTTTACCTCACGCGGTGTACATATCCACCAACAACATGGGATGCAGCTGGATTGATATTGGTTTTGAAACAGCTGATGAAGCCAATGCCGCAGCAAAAATCTGCGTGGAAATTGCCCTCCCTGAGGGCAAAAAAATTGTGCGCACCGCGCGCACCAGATGGAACAAAGCAAAAACTTTTTTCATCTCCTTTGACTCACTCCCCACCAACCTTCCTCATAAGGTAATTGAGGAGGAGCTCCGCAAAGGTCTTGTGACCTATGGAGAAATCCAACAACTTGAATTACAGCGATTTCGTTTAATGCTTGACCTGTGCATGGGCAAAGCTATCGCTGTAATCAACCACTTCCCAGAAGTGGAAGAGGATTTATCCAGAATTCCCCATGCAGCAGAATTTCACTTTGCAGATGGGGGCCAGTTTGCTGCATTACGAGTTACACCAGAACGCGCACCACCCATTTGCAACCACTCTGGCTCACTGGGCCACAAGGAACATGCATGCCCTGTAAAAGAGGGCTCAATGGAAAATGATTTTTGTGAAGAAGCTATGGATGAAGATAATGAAAACTTCACCAAAATGACTGATGGCCACCACCCATTCCGCTGGGGTGAAGATGGACTATACTCCATCGTGGACCCAGTTATAATTAAACAGCGTAAAGCAGCACAAAAAGCCCGCAAGAGAGCAGCGGCTGAAGTGGCGGCACACGCGGAATCCACCATTAACCACGGTTAAATTTAGGAGGATATTTCAGATATTCACTGAACCAACCAAACAGAACAATATGCCCAGGTTGAAAATTTTCACAGTAACCAGACTGAGCCACAAAGCGTCATCAGTAATGCACATACTGAGGAACAATGCAGCCGCAATTTGGGTGAAAATGCAGTGCACAATGCAACAAAGTTGAATCTCAAAAATATAAAATCCAATCAACAACCCGCATCAAATCAACATGAGACCTGTGCAGGAAACGTTGACGCAAATGCAAAAAACCTCAATTCCCTTTATTCATTGGGTCAGATCAAGGGAACCAACAATGGCAGTGAAAGAGTTGGAGTACAGACGCGGAGCATGGCCAAAATGAGCTGCGGTGGGATAGGACCAGAGGGCCCTCCCAACTGCTCCGGAGGCGCCATGGGCACCACAGTGTCAATAGGGATGTTAAACATCGCGGGAGCCAGGGCTCATACGTCACAAGCCAAAAAGCTGGCATTCCTGCGAAAACCTCTTGTTGACATCTTGGCCATCCAAGAAACCCACTGCCTACAAGGGGAAGAAGAATCCTGGTCAACCAGGGTCGCACCATCACAATCAGTATGGACATCTCACTGTGGGGTGATAGTCCAAAACAACAAAAAATTTAAAGTTACAAATTCATCACACTTGCACGGTTGAGTCCTGGTAGCAACAATCATATGCCAAGATGAAATAATTTTGTTAGCATGTAGCTATGTACCGTGCACTGCAACTAAGAGAAAAAAAAATTGAAAAAGTTTCTACTCTCACCCTCCCACCAGATATCATCATGTTAGGTGATTTCAACTGCTGGGATAACCCCAATACAGATTGATGGCCTAATCCCAGGGGATACCCACCTGGACACATTGAATATCGCACAATGAAGGCATCTCTTGGCTTACAGGATGCTCTACCTCCCAATTCACCAATCCTTCCCCATATGACAAGACCCAACATATGTGAGGGACTGCTCATATCAATGAGTCGTATTGACCACATCCTCATCCCACAATCCCACCACTCAAGAATCTCCAAATTTACAACAAAAAAGATCAATTTTTCTGATCACTGATTAGTTACGGTGCAGTTAGCACCAACTTAATCCCACACACAGGTGTCGTCTTGGAGGAAGCTTCACCCAGAAAATATAAGATTGCCTGAGATATCTGACTGGGTTGAAAACAAGGCTACAAACCCAGAATTTACAGCCCCATTCACTTCACATCCCATTGGAACATGGGAAAATTTCAAAAAAGATTTAATCAACAAAACCTGACATATTGCATCAAGCAAGTACACCGCGGACACAGCCACAATCAAGCGTACCAGGGCAGAACTAGACCACCTGGAAATAAATACTCCAAGATCTGGCTATAGCCCTAATTGGGGACGCAAATGGGCAGAAATTTCAGCCCAACTTAACAATCTCATCTTTGAACACCAACAAAGAATCAAAGTATCGAACAAAGGTAAGTTCATAAAGGAAGGCAAAACCTGTTTGACATACTTTTTCCGCCAATTCCACTCCCGTGGAAACCATCCCACGTGCACACAGGTACGCAAGACCAATGGCACCGTAGCAACTAACCCTGAGGAGGTCAAGGCAGAAGTCCACCGCTATTACACCAAAATTATATCGCAATATGCCAACAGATCCAATAAAATCAAAGAATTTATTCAAACTGCCAAGATACAAAGTACACCACCAAATTACAATATACTATCCCTTATCACACGAGAGGAGCTTTGGGAAACAATTCGTGGTGCACCACGTAGGAAATGCCCAGGGCATGATGGGGTACCCTACGAATTTTACAAAAAAATTTTCAACAAATCGCCCCCTCCTATTGGCGTCAATGAACCAGAGTTTGTTGGAAACACGCCTATTACCAGGAGGCCATGAATCCTACGTTATATTCCTTGTATAAAAAAGGTGACAATTTAGATCTGGCCAACTGGCGCCCAATTGCACTCTCCAACACTGACACAAAAATTCTAACAAAAATTCTAGCAGCTAGATTAGGCGCAATTGAATCTGACGTCCTATCACCCAACCAGTTTGGGTTTAAACCAGGGCGCTCAATATGGAACAACATTCACCCTGTTGCAAATATTTGCCAATACAAAGCAACTGGTGCCCTGGTCTTCTTGGATCAGGAAAAGGCATATGACCGTGTTAGCTGGCCATACCTAAAAGAATGTCTACATGCCTTCAAACTCCCACCAAGATTCATAAAATGGGCGATGCTCCTAACAAAATCTGCAACCATGGCTGTATGCGGCCCTGATTCCTAACAAACAAGATTAAACACACAGAGGGCTCAAACAAGGGTATCCCCTCAGCCCACTGCTATACAAATTCAGCTTTGACCCGCTCCTCTGAGTAACTGACTCACGTCTCATGGGGATAACCGCACAAGGACAACCAACAGTTAAGATACTGGCCTTTGCAGATGACTGCGTAGCAGGTATAGCAAACAATGAAGATGCCTGACAGCTAGAACACACTCTAATTGAATACTCCAAGGTGAGCAATGCATCACTCAACAAAAGGAAGACAGAAATCATCCTCTTAGGCAAATACACAAACAATTGGGCCACAACATCAGAAACTCACACCAACACTCGAAGAAAAAACCCAATTATATTACCCTTTGCAACACCTCCCGCCACCACTCCTGTCTGACACCTTGAAATCTGGCTAGAATCAGGGGGATATGCTAATGAGACAATGGAAAGTAACCTGTTACAACGGGTATCCAAACGCGTCGCCTCCCTCAGGGGAAGAACCCCAGGATTAACAGGACGAGTTACAGTTGCTAACTCGCTCATCCTCCCAATACTGTGGTACCAGGCCCATGCAATAGCCTTCTCACCTACCTTTATAACCTCAATTTGCGCGCTTATCCAGGGCTGGCTGTGGCCTGGCTTTCACTCTCCTATACTGATGAAAACACTATTTGGCCCACGCTCAAGCAGAGGCATGGGACTAATAGATTTTGAGAGCCACGCCAATCACATCCTAGGTACCTGGATAAAGGAAATCCTTGCTCCAGACCTCCTGCAACAACAGTGGTCCAGAGCAGCAAGGACTAACTTTGCACAGGTGCTCAAACTAACCAACCCACATAGTCCACCCAGAATACTTAGATACCTTGCCAAGCACCCTACTGCAACGGGTCCGCATGGAACCTCCCCTCATTTCAAACATATCCTATGAACTATCCGCTGTATGGGATGGACCATAGAGAACATGGGTACTATACAGGGAAGGGGACAACACAGCCCCCAATTCAAATCAAGAAACCCAGAAAACCACCCCCAGAGGGATATGCTCGCAACAACCCCAAGCATAGCTAGGATAGAATACCTAGATATGCTGGACATTCCCTATGATTTAACCACACAGAAGGCAATGTGGAAAATGACTCACCACCCATTCCTACAGCCAAGGATAAGAGCAAACGCCTGGCGCTGTTTGAGAAGGACCTATAGGACGGCGGACCGCTCCAACTCCCTCCACAAAACATGTGCAGTATGTGGAGGGGAGGGATCCCTACATCACCGCCTAGAAACATGCCCCCCAACCAAAGCTATATGGCAGGAAGTCGCACGCCTGCTCAAGATTCAAAACGAACAGAATTTCTTGATATCAAAGAGCATCTTCGCGCTCCAGATTGAGCCACCAATTTCATCTACCCTCCGCTCCCTAATAATACCCATTGCAATGTGGACAATACACACAATTGCATTAGATGCATTCAGGGGCACGGTCCCAACCATTCAAGGGATTATTAACAGATTCCATGTCCACTTACTAGAGCACTTCCAAGCCTGGCTCTATGGATATATGAGACCAAGAAAAAAAGCGCTCATAGAATCATGGTTCCCACTCTGGTTCCTCCACACAGACCCTTTACTTCACACCTGCTCCATAGCAGGGGAAACCCCCTCAGAGTAGTGCACCAACCCCCATACCTGGCAGTCCCGCTGGCAACAGGGGTAACTTGAGTACCCTGGGGTGCCCAATTTTTATATTTCTTAGTTATTCTCTTAGTTTCACATATATTAGGTAATGTCTGTCCCCTGGTCAGCTACCTTGGTTAAATAAATAAGTTTGTCTTTATACAAATATAATAATTCATTATCATAGAATGTATTATAATACTCGACCCTCTTTATGTCAAGAAAAGGGTAAATAGAAAAAATTATAGTTGTAGATTTGATATTTACAGGGTGTCAGGATCTGGAGTGTTAATAGTTAATCCAGTGTGGTAAATTAAATTAAGCATTGTTTTTTTGAGTTCAACTAAATTATAATAATTTTTACATTGTGAAGGTAAGTTAAGGTCTGTAGTTCTAGTCAGAGGTCCTAAAACAACCAAATTGATTTTGATAAACGCTAATGTTTATAGAATATGCTTTTCAGATAAAATGTAACCACTTGCATCTTCATATATTAATGTTATTGCAAGATTCCTAAGACCGTTGAACTTCCTTTAGTAGATTATGTACTATAATAAGTTTTTAAACTAGGAATCACTCTTAGTTGATTAAGTCCCTTAAGACCTCTAATACGTTATTTAGCTGGTTATATTACAATATAATAATTCAATAATTTGATTAATGTTCAGTTCATATATTGTTCTCAAGCGATCATAGCACTAGCTAAATAAAGAATTCAACCTCTAGTTACTAGGGTTTTACTTGATGTTATGATTCTTGGTTATTCCTCTGTGTACTTTAAAAGTCCTATCAATCTTATGATAGCTATGAGTTCTTCCCACTTTCTAGATAAAATTTTGGTTCTTCTTTTCAAGCCTTCTTCTAAGTACCCCATTAGCTTTAACAACAGAAAGACTAGTGACTTTTCTCTAACTTTAATCCTTTAATTGCATCGCCTGTTACAATGAGGAATCTATGATTTTAGATCATTTCATATAAGCCACTTTCATCTTTCTGAATCTTTTTTATCTCAACTTTTAAGGAAATGGAGCAGACACTTATATAAGCTCATTTTTACCAGCAGGGCATTGAACAGTACTGAATTCTGGCAGCTTTCAATTAAAATGACCTAAAATTTTGTAAACTTAAAATTCATATGCTGAGGCCTCCACTACACCAGCCATTTAAGTGGAAATGCTAAGCAAAATACTTCTGAATTAATTTACAACTTTTCATTTGAGGCCCTCTGCAACTAGGGTGTTTACCTGGATGTGCCAAGAAATTACCTCCAATAATAATTTATATTATGTTTGCTGTTAATTTACTTGACAAGGCCTTCTGCTTCTCCTTCTATTATAATTGGATGCGGTAAGCAAAATGCCTCCACATTAAATTGTTGTTCCTCGCTATGTCCGTTTTCTTTAACAATGGTTTCCCAAACATGATAATAGTCTCTATACCCTATTAATGCTCCTTATTTTTGGCTATTATTCTAGTAATTAACCAAGACAAGTTGAGATAATACATCAATCATGCTTAACTGTTGATCTAGATTACCCCTTTTATAACCTATGCATTGGTCAGAAGATGCAAAAAATGTTTTTACAATGCTCTACTCTACTCTGGTGGGTTTCCTGGAAACCTCTAGCAATTTCTCAGCAGGTAGTTTTCATCTCACCAGCAAATTCTTTTGCAGCATTTTGTAGTCTTATAGAATAATTTTTAATTTGTCTCGTTCTAATAATCTTGTAGTCTATTTTTAAGCAATATCTATAACATATATATAAATAAATTTTGACAAGACGCCACTGGCCTGTCAACTATACTCCCAACAGTAACTACCCTGGCACCTTTCCCCACTATCTTTGCCCCAAATTACCATTATCTATGGCAAGGCTAGGAGGTGGCATGATGAGTTTTTACCATCTGCAACATTGTCACAATTAGCACTTAGCCATTGATATTTTATTCATAAGTATTCTGCACTACTAACAGAAAAAATGTATGTGGCAATATGAAAAGGGATTTATCCTAAAGCAAACACAATTAGATGTTGGTTAACAGTTTCTTGACTGTAGCCAAGGTTAAAATGGGCTCAAAGCTTTTTAGCTAGCAAAGAGGTCAATGAAGATAAAAAGAAGGGGTGAATAGACTACTTTATTAAGTTAAAAGGCTTTTATATTTATAGGGAGAATAGGGACATGATGTTGTGAGGACCTCCATGGTTCCATATGATCAAGATCTTTTACATCCTTATAGATCGACTTCCTAGTTGATGCTCTCATTATTCTCATAAACTTCATGACTGCATCTCTGAGAGTCTCTTTTTAGTATTTGGGAAGCGTAGGTGAAATTCAAGAAGGCATCTTAAAAGTTTCTCTTGCATGTAATTTTCCTGATCAAATTTCCCATTGATGCCTTCAGGAACAGGTTTCAATTCTAAAGGCTTGAGAGTCATCTTATTGAGGCTCAAATATAAAATTGAGCTTTCAACTCTCTTATTATCTCAGAATTCCAACAACGCCCCCTCTCATACTGTTGGAGGGGATGTAGGTCTGTAGGAATCAGCCATGGACTCTGTCTACCACAGTCCCTTGACTAACGTCAGCAAGGAGTATCTAGAGCTCACTTTTCTGAATGACACAGTACAATCAAGACTAAAGAATGTTTATCTTATTCTGTCAACCTCCAAGTCAATAGTAATATTAGAGGATTAAGTCACCAGTCTAGAAAGTCAGTAAGAAGGGGCAGCTGACGGTAGATTGGGATTTCTTTCTTTCTGTGTTGGTGACAATTTCTTGAGTGGCGAGGGTTTAAGATGGGCAGCCTCATCATCTAAGGTCTTAAATTTTAAATCAGAGTTCTTAGGCATGGAGGAATCAAGTAGGGTCTGAACGTTACTTGGTAGATGAGGGGTACGCCCAAATAGAACTTCAAAAGGGGACATCATGATTGTTTATTAGTAACTTATCAAGTAAGTGAGCAAAGTGCTGGGCTAATAGTGGCTCCAGCATGCAGGATCAGAGATGGCCAAATTCTGAAATGTAGAAAAAAGTTTACTATTAGCTCATCCACCACCCTTATGGTTGAGGTTTAAAGGGGGTGTTAAATCTTTAGTTAGTCCCAAAAAGCAAAAGTTAGTTCTTTGACTACTTGTGAAGTAAAGTTTAGCTCATTTTCAGAAAGTAGAGTTTGTATACATTCATGCTGAGTGAGAACATATTTTTAGGGAATAGTGCCATGACTTTTGATGTGGCATCTGGAATGGAGATCGCTTTGACCCAATTGATTTAATGGTCCTCAGCTCATATGATATATTTTATTTATTTGAGGCAAGCTGACTGGGGGACAGACATTACTAAAATAGAGAAAGAAAGTATCGACATGAAACCTGAGCAGGGTCAACTCTGTCATAGAAAGTTTTTTCACCTCTGGATTGGGACTCAGATTTTTCTGGCTATGTCATGGGTAAGGTTTTCGTGTTATTATACCTACTAACTGCCAATAGTTTCCTTCAGCTGGCACCCCAATAGATGTGCGAAGGGCAGGAATCGAACCTGCAACCTTCAGGTTGGTAGCCATACGCCCTACTGACTCACCTTCCACCCCCTGCTAGTATGATATATTTGTGACCATGAAAATGGTAGCCAAAGGGAGCACCACATCAATGCCGATGACATTAAATGGACTTGATAGGGCCTCTACTGAGTGTTGATACCAAAGGCTAGCCTGATACTGTCTGACAAGTCAAAAAGGCCTCTAAGTCTTCCTGGATGGTCTCGAAAATTTTACCCCAATTGTGCCATTTTTTAGCCATTTGTAAGTCTTTTCACTTCACCATGCCTCTCAGTCATGTGTCCTTCAAGAATAAAATAAGTTTGAGAAGAAGTGTTTGTAAGGAGCTTTTCTTTCTCATGACAATCACTTTAGTTACTATGATTTGATTTGAACAGCAAATTTGGATAATCAAACACAGGAAAGATGGGCGACTTTAATAACAAAAATAGTACAACATGGGTGAGCGTCGCAGCAAGCGGTGCTCTTAATGGTGCAACTAATGGCAAGAAACGCCCTGGAGGGGGACCAGGAACCCAATCTGCAAAGAAATTGCAAACTCAGACACCGTCTGGGTTTATGGTATTTACTATAAAGCATGCACAATACATGTACATTCAATTCAACAAACCTTTGTCAAAGGTGGAACATGGGATCAGATTCTTCCTTGAGGATGAGTCACCAACCCTGTGGGAGAAAACATGTGAGGCACAGCCCTCACTTTTCCCTCATGCGGTGTATGTAGCCACCAACAACATGGGCCGCGCCTGGATCAATATTGGTTTCAAAACAGCCAATGAAGCCAATGCTGCAGCAAAAATCTGCGTGGAAATTGCCCTCCCTGAGGGCAAAAAATTGTGCGCACCGCATGCACCAGATGGAACAAAGCAAAAACTTTGTTCATCTCCTTTGACTCGCTCCCCACCAACCTTCCTCATAAGTTAATCGAGGAGGAGCTCTGCAAAGGTCTTGTGGCCTATGGAGAAATCCAACAACTCAAATTACAGCGATTTCGCTTAATGCCCAACCTGTGCATGGGAAAAGCTATCACTGTAATCAACCCCTTCCCAGAAGTGAAAGAGGATTTATCCAGAATTCCCCGTGCAGCAGAATTTCACTTTGCAGATGGGGGCCAGTTGGCTGCATTCTGAGTTACACTGGAACACGCACCACCCATTTGCAACCACTGTGGCTCACTGGGCCACAAGGAACATGCATGCCCTGTAAAAGAGGGCTTAATGGAATGTGATTTTTGTGAAGAAGCTATGGATGAAGATAATGAAAACTTCACCAAAATGACCGATGGCCACCACCCATTCCACTGGGGTGAAGATGGACTATACTCCATCGTGGACCCAGTTACAAGTAAACAGCGTAAAGCAGCACAAAAAGCCCGCAAGAGAGCAGCGGCTGAAGTGGCGGCACACGCGGAATCCACCATTAACCACGGTTAAATTTAGGAGGATATTTCAGATATTCACTGAACCAACCAATCAGAACAATATGCCCAGGTTGAAAATTTTCACAGTAACCAGACTGAGCCACAAAGCGTCATCAGTAATGCACATACTGAGGAACAATGCAGCCGCAATTTGGGTGAAAATGCAGTGCACAATGCAACAAAGTTGAATCTCAAAAATATAAAATCCAATCAATAACCCGCATCAAATCAACATGAGACCTGTGCAGGAAAAGTTGACGGAAATGCAAAAAACCGCAATTCCCTTTAATCATTGGGTCAGATCAAGGGAACCAACAATGGCAGTGAAAGAGTTGGAGTACAGACGCGGAGCATGGCCAAAATGAGCTGCGGTGGGATAGGACCAGAGGGCCCTCCCAACTGCTCTTGAGGCGCCGCGGGCACCTCAGTGTCAATAGGGATGTTAAACATTGCGGGAGCTAGGGCTCATACGTCCAAAGCCAAAAAGCTGGCATTCCTGCGAAAACCTCTTGTTGACATTTTGGCCATCCAAGAAACCCACTGCCTACAAGGGGAAGAAGAATCCTGGTCAACCAGGGTCGCACCATCACAATCAGTATGGACATCTCACTGTGGGGTGATAGTCCAAAACAACAAAAAATTTAAAGTTACAAATTCATCACACTTGCACGGTTGAGTCCTGGTAGCAACAATCACATGCCAAGATAAAAATTTCGTTAGCATGTATCTATGTACCGTGCACTGCAACTGAGAGAAAAAAAATTTGAAAAAGTTTCTACTCTCACCCTCCCACCAGATATCATCATGTTAGGTGATTTCAACTGCTGAGATAACCCCAATACAGATTGATGGCCTAATCCCAGGGGATACCCACCTGGACACATTAAATTCGCACAATGAAGGCATCTCTTGGCTTACAGGATGCTCTACCTCCCAATTCACCAATCCTTCCCCATATGACAAGACCCAACATACGTGAGGGACTGCTCATATCAATGAGTCGTATTGACCACATCCTCATCCCACAATCCCACCACTCAATAATCTCCAAATTTACAACAAAAAAGATCAATTTTTCTGATCACCCATTAGTTACAGTGCAGTTATTGCCAACCCAATCCCACACACAGGTGTCGTCTTGGAGAAAGCAACACCCAGAAAATATAAGATTGCCTGAGATATCTGACTGGGTTGAAAACAAGGCTACAAACCCAGAATTTACAGCCCCATTCACTTCAGATCCCATTGGAACATGGGAAAATTTCAAAAAGATTTAATCAACAAAACCTGACATATTGCATCAAGCAAGTACACCACGGACACAGCCACAATCAAGCGTACCTTGGCAGAACTAGACCACCTGGAAATAAATACTCTAAGATCTGGCTATAGCCCTAATTGGGGACGCAAATGGGCAGAAATTTCAGCCCAACTTAACAATCTCATCTTTGAACACCAACACAGAATCAAAGTATAGAACAAAGGTAAGTTCATAAATGAAGGCAAAACCTGTTTGACATACTTTTTCCGCCAATTCCACTCCCGTGGAAACCATCCCACGTGCACACAGGTCCGCAAGACCGATGGCACCGTAGCAACTAACCCTGAGGAGGTCAAGGCAGAAGTCCACCGCTATTACACCAAAATTATATCGCAATAAGCCAACAGATCCACAAAAAAATAAAGGATTTATTCAAACTGCCAAGATACAAAGTACACCACCAAACTACAATATACTATCCCTTATCACACGATAGGAGCTTTGGGAAACAATTCGTGGTGCACCACGTAGGAAATGCCCAGGGCCTGATGGGGTACCCTACGAATTTTACAAAAAATATTTTCAACAAATCGCCCCCCTCCTATTGGCGTCAATGAACCAGAGTTTGTTGGAAACACGCCTATTACCAGGAGGCCATGAATCCTACGTTATAACCTTGTATAAAAAAGGTGACAATTTGGATCTGGCCAACTGGCGCCCAATTGCACTCTCTAACACTGACACAAAATTTCTAACAAAAATTCTAGCAGCTAGATTAGGCGCAATTGAATCTGACGTCCTATCAACCAACCAGTTTAGGTTTATACAAGGGCGCTCAATATGGAACAACATACACCCTGTTGCAAATATTTGCCAATACAAAGCAACTGGTGCCCTGGTCTTCTTGGATCAGGAAAAGGCGTATGACGGTGTTAGCTGGCCATACCTAAAAGAATGTCTACATGCCTTCAAACTCCCACCAAGATTCATAAAATGGGCGATGCTCCTAACAAAATCTGCAACCATGGCTGTATGCGGCCCTGATTCCTAACAAACAAGATTAAACACACAGAGGGCTCAAACAAGGGTATCCCCTCAGCCCACTGCTATACAATTTCAGCTTTGACCCGCTCCTCTGAGTAACTGACTCACGTCTCATGGGGATAACCGCACAAGGACAACCAACAGTTAAGATACTGGCCTTTGCAGATGACTGCGTAGCAGGTATAGCAAACAATGAAGATGCTCAACAGCTGGAACAGACTCTAGAGGAATACTTCAAGGTGAGCAATGCATCGCATACAAAAGGAAGACAAAAATCATCCTCTTAGGCAAATACACAAACAATTGGGCCACAACATCAGAACCTCACACCAACACTCGAAGTAAAAACCCAATTATATTACCCTTTGCAACACCTCCCACCACCACTCCTGTCCAACACCTTGGAATCTGGCTAGAATCAGGGGGATATGCTAATGAGACAATGGAAAGTAACCTGTTACAACGGGTATCCAAACACGTCGCCTCCCTCAGGGGAAGAACCCCAGGATTAACAGGACGAGTTACAGTTGCTAACTTGCTCATCCTCCCAATACTGTGGTACCAGGCCCATGCGATATCCTTCTCACCTACCTTTATAACCTCAATTCGCGCGCTTATCCAGGGCTGGCTATGGCCTGGCACTCACCCTCCTATACGGATGGAAACACTATTTGGCCCACGCTCAAGCGGAGGCATGGGAATAATAGATTTTGAGAGCCATGCCAATCACATCCTAGGTACCTGGATAAAGAAAATCCTTGCTCCAGACCTCCCACAACAACATTGGTCCAGAGCAGCAAGGACTAACTTTGCACAGGCGCTCAAATTAACCAACCCACATAGTCCACTTAGACTACTTTCATACCTTGCCAAGCACCCTACTGCAACGGGTCCGCATGGAACCTCCCCTCATTCTAAACATATCCTCCAAATATCCGCCGTATGGGATGGACCATAGAGAACATGGGTACTATACAGGGAAGGGTACTACCCAGCCCCCAATTCAAATTAAGAAACCCAGAAAACCACCTCCAGAGGGATATGCTCGCAACAACCCCAAGCATAGCTAGGATAGAATACCTAGATATGCTGGACATTCCCTATGATTTTAACCACACAGAAGGTAATGTGGAAAATGACTCACCACCCATTCCTACAGCCAAGGATAAGAGCAAACGCCTGGCGCTGTTTGAGAAGGACCTATAGGACGACGGACCGCTCCAACTCCCTCCAAAAAACATGTGCAGTATGTGGAGGGGAGGGATCCCTACTTCACCGCCTAGAAACATGCCCCCCAACCAAAGCTATATGGCAGGAAGTCGCACGCCTGCTCAAGATTCAAAACGAACAGGAATTCTTGATATCAAAGAGCATCTTCGCGCTCCAGATTGAGTCACCAATTTCATCTACCCTCCGCTCCCTAATAATACCCATTGCAATGTGGACAATACACACAATTGCATTAGATGCGTTCAGGGGCACGGTCCCAGCCATTCATGGGATTATTAACAGATTCCATGTCCACTTACTAGAGCACTTCCAAGCCTGGCTCTATGGATATATGAGACCAAGACAAAAAGCGCTCATAGATTCATGGTTCCCACTCTGGTTCCTCCACACAGACCCTTTCCTTCACACCTGCTCCAAAGCAGGGGAAACCCCCTCGGAGTAGTGCACCAACCCTCCCATACCTGGAAGCCCCGCTGGCAGCAGGGGTAACTTGAGTACCCTAGGGTGCCCAATTTTTATATTTCTTAGTTATTCTCTTAGTTTCATATATATTCAGTAATGTCTGTTCCCTGGTCAGCTTACCTCTGTTAAAAAAAAAGAAGTGTTTGTAAAGGAGTCATTTCTTTCCAATTTTTATTATACAGTATTCAAAATCTGACTTGGGTGTCTCAGTTTATTTTCCGTAGCTTAGTAAGATATCTGGAGTATCCAACTCCTGCCACTCAGGATGGCCAAAAACAGATAGTACTTTTTCTTTGGGGTTAAGGCAGCTGAACCAGCATCTTTAAAAGACTTTTGGCATTCTTATAAATCGTTCCTGCACAATAAAATGGCTAATAATAGTTATCTAGCCTTAATGCCCATCTTGCTAACCAGCCATCTGGGTCCTTCGTCTGCTATAAATGTTGTAGCGAGAGATGATAAGTTTTGACAGTGAACTGCGTGCTATGTAGGTAGGGCCAGAAATGCTAGATCTTTAATAAATCATCCAGGCAGTTATGCTTGATGACACTATAATTTCGTTCACTCTTAATGAGGGTCTTGTAAAATAAAACACTATATTTTTAAATTGATCTTCATCATGTTGAGCTAGGATAGCCCCCAACTGCGACGTCGCAGGCGTCATTAAATAGAAAAATGGCCATTCAAAACGCGGATTAACTAATAAAGTTTTAGTACAAAGAGAAGTCCTCAGTGCATTAAAAGCCTGTTCATTTTCATGCCGCCACTCAAAAGGCACATTTTTCTGTAGAAGGTAGACAAGGGTTTGGCTGAGTTAGCGACAAAATATGTAATGATAAAAATAATCCTTATGCCCAGGAACACTTTAAATGTCCCTAAGGCTATGGGTGCGCGAAACTTCTTGATGGCAACAACCTTATCCGTATGGTTTAATATCATCTTTTGAGACCTTATGTCTGAGAAACCCATTTCAGATTGGAATAAGGAGCACTTAATAGTTTTGAGCTTTATCAAGGCCTTTATAAGATGATTAAAGACTTCCTAAAGATGTTCCACATGCCTGTTGAGGTTTGTGAGAAGATTGTGAAAGTATCAAGGTACATGAGAACATAAGATAGCTTCAAGTCCCCTAGGATACCTTCCATGGCGCGCTAGAAGGTGGCAGGCGCATTGAGAATGCCCTGAGGCATCCTCGTTGGCTCAAATAACCTCAATGGCTATGAGCGCACATTTGGATCAATCTTCTTGAGCTAGCTCTACTTTTGAGTACCCGCTATCAAGACCCATAGTGGAAAAAATGTGTCCAGCAAGCAATCTGAAGAACTCATTAATCTGGGGCGAGGGGTAAATGTCTTTTTTGCAATAAAGTTAAGCCTTTAGATAGTCCATCACTATGTGATGACTACCATCCTTTTTATAAGCAAGAGAGGGGAGGCCCATGGACTAAGGGAAGGCACCAGTAACCCAGATTTAAGAAGCTGCTTGATCTCAACAGCCACCTGAACTTCCTCAACCTTACTCTTTTGGTAGGGAGGGGTTTAATAAGTTGGGCATCCACAGCCTTAACATGATGTAAAACACCATTCATTATTCTGAAAATGTATGTAGAGGTTGAAAAAAGGTCAGAGTAATCTTCTAGTAGTTTTTTAAATAAGCTCTTTTGCTCGCTGGTGAGCTCTTGCCCAATATAGGTGATAATTAGAGCTACTGATGTTGGAAATTCTAGACCAAAAACCATTAGACTTTTTAAAACTATGGAAATCTTTAATGGCCTATAGGGGAAGTAGGAAAACGTAAGCGTCTGGAGTACTAGGCCCCACTATACTAGGTTTGTCAATGAGGTTATCCAACAGCACCAATATGGATCCAGCATATGTGGGATTCTAAATATCTGGACAGCTCAGGATCTCCCTGACAGATGGGTTATTCATGCCTCATATTTCCAACAACTGTCTCAAGGGGATTTGATATGTACCATGGTATCAATAATAACCTGAAACTTTGGCAGCATAATAGTCTTCTTAAGCAAATATATGAGCATGCCCTCTTGGCCGTCTACCACAGGAGAAATTATCTTTTCTCTAGAACCACTTGCATAATATTTGAGCCTGTCAATTTGACTTTCATTTTCCAATAAGCAATCCTTAGATTTTACCTTCTTCTTAGAGTCATAGGAGGCCTCAAAAACCAATGACTCTGCTTCCTAAAAGCGATAAGAATCCATAATCATATTGCACAACGGCAGAATATTCACAGAGAAGCTGGGTTCTAAGGAGAAGGTTGTAACTCAGGTTTCTAATGCAACATCTAAGGTTTACAAGGAAAGCTTTCCAAAGTGGATGGACGGAGAGGAATTGGCCCCAATAAATGAGTGCAAATTGGTCCAGCTGTGCCATATTCCATGTATTGATAAAAGTTTGGAGCTATTTTGCACATTTCGTTAATTTAGACAAAATGACATTCACAGGGGAAATTCTGTCACAATAGTGTGGACAGGGATCTTATGAACTCAAAAAGTGATGCATGTGACTAAAAATCCCAAACTTAGTGGGCTGAGTGAGAAACATGGGTTTTAATAAGAAGAAAGGTAAGCAGAATCGAGTTCTTTAATATCAGTGTGCATCAATTTGTTTTTTTCTGTATGACAATATTAGACTTATTGGAATTCGCTAAACATTCATGTGGCAGTACAGGTATGTCATCATGAAGCGCCTCATAATCATGTCGACTGCCCTTTACCAGCCTCCTCTCTGAGTCTCTTCCATCAAGTATTTGCGTTGTGATGAAATCCATCGCAGTAAATGCATTAAGCTCTGGGGTTCTTATGGTTCTTAACAGCATAGACTCAAGTACAGCTGGGAGAGGCAGACTCAAAGGATTTAGGACTCAAAGCAGACGCATGAATTTCTTTAAGAGCCTTCATGATTTCACAGATACAGATAAAGTTGCTCTTATGGGAAATCATGTGGATTTGGACCTCAGTATAAGATTCCCTTTTAAAGATTACCACGGTTATGGCGTCGTACAACTTATTATAATTAGTGGTCACCAAGGGTATTGCTTGGGCATAGAATCAACAGGCGAGCTCCGCAGGACTCTCTCCTTTGTTAAGGTTAATGGCCAAAAATAACTGCTTCCAATTGTCCAAAGTCTGGTCTCTTCCAAACTCTTAGATTAAGGAAAAACACACCTGTTCCCAAATGTGACATTCCTTTGAATGGGGAGTCATAATTTCTTATATTATGCTTTAAAGGAAGTAGTGGATGTGTTTTAACTTCTGACAGTTGCGTCCTCATCCCATAAGCTTTCAGAATCATACAGTAAGGAGGTGATAATTCCTGTTCCAGAGTATATTTCTCCTTAAAACTAGGCTTAAAGTTAGTCCTAATATGAGTGCAAAGAGTGTTGATGAAAGGAACCAGAGCAGGCTTGGAAATCATGGTCTCTGCATAGTTGCAAGGAACCTGTTGATACAATGGTTGTCTTATTTCTTATAGGTCTTACTGAATCTCATCTCAATGGCGGTTCAGAGAGATAACTTAGCCTTAAGGGAAACTTGCTTCTTCAGAGATGAATTTCAGTACGTTGGAAGAGCAAATGACTTTCAAAAGCTACTCATTCAAGTTATGAAACTGAAACGCATTTGTTTGTACTGGATGATGTGACTATTAGTGAGCTTGGCAAATGTGCTGAAATTATCTATTTCATCTGACAAGGCATCAATTGAGGCTTTAAGATTAAGAAGAGCTCTGTCTATCTGGATTTTGTATCCTTGAGTCACATTTTCTTCTATGATCCCATAAGCCAGTGAGCGCCAATATGAAGTCTTGTTTCCAGGAGTCATTAAGAGCACTGGGAGTAGGTACTAAGGAACTTGAAAGTCCTTGGTGTTCGCGGGGACCTTCAGGACCTTCAGTACCAAAGGCTATCTCGTGAGAGGCTAACTCCCAGTAATGCTTCTGGAGTGTCCAAAATAAGGTATTTGATCTGATTAAGGCTTTAGCTCCAGATGGTTTTAATGAGTTAAACCTTTTAATAGAGATGGTCCTCAAGGTAACCCAAAATTTCACTATCTAGCATAAAAAAAGCTTCTTAAAAGCCTTATTAATCAGATGAAGGTTATTGACAATGGTTTCACAATTTTTGTGAATAAAGGAGGTGGCAGCTTTATAATTTTGACAATATTTAAGCTTAGTGTTTAATTAACCCGTAGTTGTCAGGCTACTTCATGGCGTTGTAAAACAACTGTTTGCAGGATGTGGTGTATAGTTGGATGTATAAAGATTTGGAGATAGCATTCAGTACCCAAGGCCAGCTCTCCTGAGGGTAGAAGATCTGAGTATGTAAAGTACAAAATTGTGAAAGGCACTGAAAAGGCTTATTAATGACTAGAACAGCCTACCATGGATTAGATACCATTTAATATTTGTTAAATAGTCTCGTTGATGTTCTCATATTATAACTGATACTGATCATGATCAACTAAGGATAAGATGAGTTGGCAAGTGGCCAAAATTCTAGGTTTTCAGGTTGTAAAGGGTTTACTTAACACTGAGAGGTATTGATATATCAAGTTATACTTTTTTCCAGTTGGTGGGTTGGCCTTCTTAATTGCTATTATTCTCCGCTTTTTTGTGATAGACGTTTTTATTAGACATATCAGAACCACCTGTAGTGAGTGCCACTATTTTCATTATAACTGTTCTCTTGACGTAGTCAAAGTCCAAAATGGGCTTGAAGCTGTAGTTTAGTTGAGAGGTCATTGAAGACGAAAAGATGGGGTGGATAGACTATCTACTGAGTTAATAGATTTTTTAGTGCAGGTGGAGACATGATGCTGAGAGTACTTCCATGACCCCATATGATCAAGATCTTATACATCCTTCTAGATCGACTTCCTAGTTGTTGCTCTCATTAGTTCTCCATCTTCCTCATGACTGCATCGTTGGGAGTCACGCCTATTGAGGTTTGAGAAGCAGAGGTAAAATTCCAGAAGGCATCTCTGTCAATTCTCGTGTGCATGATGTTTTATGATCTAAGCCTCCCATTGGTGCCTTCAGGGACAGGTTTTGATCATAAGGGCTTGCAAGTCAACTTCTTGAGGCTCGATTTAGGAGTAGGGATCTCAACTTGCTTACTAATTTAAATCAATACAATAAGCTTTTTATTTTATCATTTAACCCAATGTTGTATTAGATTTGCACATTGTCTATGTGGCGGCAGGGTTCTAGTCTCAACAATCTTAAACTTTTTCAGACTACAATAAAAAGGGATTTCCTTAAAAATTGCAAAGCTCATAGATAAGCTCTATAACTCACAGGGTTTTCAATGATTAACTATTTCTAACTGTGCAGCACTTGATAATTACATAATAGTTGCATTATATTCCAAATAGGTAATTAAAATAAATGGCTATGCTTTGTGGCATTTACATAATTCTAGCAATCAGCCAATTACATTTGGGACACTGGAATTGGCTAAAGTATTTTTTATAAAAAATTCCACCCAAAATGATTTAGACTGGTGCGTGGCAAGGTAGTTGACTATACCTTTATAAAGTAGATAATATTAAGCCCATGCCCACGGGCAAAATGATCAATGTACTAAGTCTTTTAGAGTTGCACTATAGGGGATTAAGAATCATGCGTAATTCTCAGTTACCAGAAATTAGGCCTCTAAGCCAAAGTAACTAAGAATGATCTAATACATCAGATTGACTGCTACATATTAAAGGTGGGCGGGAGGTTAATTAACCATAGTAAATTAATACTATATATAACATCAACATAGCAAAAATATCAAATCCTCTGTCTACATATTAGCTAAATAAAAAATAGTATGATAAATATATAGATGGTTGGTCAGACTAATCCCAACAGCCATTTGCTAATTCCTTTCTCTGTTTTCACCATAAAGGTAACTCTCGAATTCCAAAATTAGTTAGTCCATTTGAGTCAACCTCCTGAATGAATTATTTTTGCACCATTTACTATAGCTGGCAGGTTTCATGGTGTCACTGGTGTTTAGAACTCAGTGGGCTGCCTTAGCTTATATCCTGCAAATATCTGGGATTTTACCTCTAATTCTTTTTTAAATGGGCTAAGCTTGCTATCTAGAGTTGCCAGCTAGTTTGTTATTGTTGTCATATTAATTTTTAAGCTCAAGTGGGTGTGGCTAAATCACTAACAGCAAATATTTTCTACACAAATAAAGAAAATATAAATCAAGAATATACAACTAACTAATGTATCCTGTCATTGTCATTTTTACAAAGGGTACTGTCTTTACCTGTGTACACAGAAGATCTTTTAACCTTTTTTGCCACTATAACAGGATCTTAGAAGGGGAATATTTGGATTTAGATTTTCAATAATTAATAAGTGAGGTGAGAATAGTCAAGCCTTTTTGATGAAAATCTAGCCAAAGTTTTATTAGTATATTTTTTTGAAGCTACTTTGTGATTAACAGAACTAGCCAGAGGGTCTAAAGTTATTCAAATTGATGTTATGTCACACAATAACGCTAAAATCTCATGCTTTTGTAAAAATAAAATAACCTCTTAACCTTCTTAATAATTTTATTACAAATTTCTCTTAAGACTGATAAACTTCTATTAGTAGAATATGCCCTATTGTAATCTTTGAAGACTCTAAACCACCCTTAGTTGGTTAATTCACTTAGGACCACTGATACGTCCCTTAGCTGGTTACGTTCCATTTTAATAAGTCAAAAGTTTGATTGTTGTTCGTCTCAAATTTCAGAGTTCAGCTAGAAAACTATTAGCTAAGTTAAGGGGTCAACTTTTTTATAATAAGGATGATTTCCCTTAATATAAAATTTTAAGCTCTTTATGCTGAGTGATTTAAACATCTTGAACTATCTCAGAACAGTTAAACGTTTCTTCCCACCTGTCCCAACACAGGGCATAATAATATTCTAGTTTTAGTGGGGCACTCAACAGGGAGACAGCCACAAATTTTAGTTTATGGGTATCTAATAAAGTTATGATTAATAACTCCTAATATGCCACCTCACAGATATAAGCAGCTATAATTTATGAAAAAGGGGAGTCACGGGGAATTTCTGGATGAGGGGATGAAATCCAACTGTTCAAGAAAAATTCTTTACAACCAAAGACATTGTATATGGTCTAATTGATAACTAAACTAAATAAACAATTAATTGTAACTCTCTTTTTAAGTAAACTTCCTTGAAATTTAGTTTATAATATCAGCAGCCAAAAATTTAACAATAATAGTAATATAACTTTATTTCAATGGAGCAATATTCATAGGGATTTAGTACCAAATCCTCAAGGGGAAATTGCCAGGATCATTTGAGACAAAATCTTTATATGATTCATTTTCATCAGTTTGACTTAACATCCTATGATCTTTTTGAAGCAGAAGTTCTGATCTTTTCAATTAGGGTTATACTCTGATGGCAGTGATAGTCAATCCTTTGGATTTGGTTCAAACCCCAGTGTCAGAAGCGATTGTTTCTCCAGATTGGGTTCAAATCCCACCATTAATTTGATCAACTTTTAGATTGGGCTGAAATCCTGTTAATGGCTCTTTCTAGATCTTGTCATCAGGGGTTATAGGAGCGTAAATATTAGCTATTTATTCAATTCACCACAATACCTTGGGCAAAATTGACACAAAAATTTTCATTTTTCCTTCTATAAATTCCAATTTAATATCCTGACAATTTGAAGCTAATTTGTTGTCTCTCCACCTTGCTACCTTTGGTAAAAAATTGTAACTAAAAAGCTAAAAGTTGGAACTTTTCTTTCCACTTGACATCCTTTTGATTAAATTTCTAATAAAAGTAACCATTAATTTTCAACTGCCACCTATACAGCTGAAGTTCTTCATTTAAGTCCTCAGATCCACCACCTGCTGCCCCAGTTTGGGGCAGAGGTGCTCCACCGTCTAGTATTTACTTCCCAGCAGGTAAACACATGTGAACAGGCTCATCCAGTCCACCTAATATAACTGGCCGCTTTGTCCCTCCAAGGGAATTAGCACTGCACCTCACACAAGTCCACCCAACCTTCCCCCACTCCATATCCCTACCTCAATCAAATATCTGCTTTTACCTCCGCATCAAATATGGACATCTCTTCCCATATGCTGACAAAGCGATTATTTAGCTGGCAATGACCACCTTCACACCAGTGGGTTTTATCAACTTCCACTCTTATAAGAGCTAATTTTGATATTGGCTTCTTCATGGTAGATGATGCAGCCTCTGCAGCTGCAACGCCCTAATTTACAAAAATACCCATTACCACCACCTGTTTTTGTCTTTACAATGATACTACACTTGTGGTGACCTTTACAAACCTTCCCTCACGCCTTCCCCCTCAAACACTATTATGAGGAGTTGATGTTATGGCTGTCCACTTAAGGCACAAACCTCATCCTCCAATTCCTTGTCCCAAGTGATGAGCGCCTAGTGGCACCTATGGCAATGGCCACCATTATCCCCCACCAGCTAAACATGGCCCAGCACATCCCACTGCACGCCTATATCCCATCCACACCTGACCATCTATTTTGAGATAGCGCCAACAATGGTCACACAATTTGCCTCCTATGCCATGAGGTGGAACATATGAAGAAAGTATGTTGTAAAAAATCGAATCATCTGAATGCTGCCAACTCCGCCCATGTTGCCACACCAACAGCGTTCAAATGGGGATTTTGGCTGCTTCACCTCCAGAGGCTGTGCGCTCATTGAATCAGACGCATAAACTACCAACTAAGCCAAAGTTGGCAAATTTACACCCATGTCAACAAATTGTGCGCAGGATTGGACTCAAATTAACCAAACAATTTCTCGCACCAAAACTTACTCAACCCAAGCCATGTATCTCTGAATCAATCCTACTCAACCAAAATACCATGGGACTTATTGGATAAAGTGAACGAATTTGGTGAAATTGTCCGACCATCAGACCAGCCAATTAATTTAGAACCTTATCTGAATTCAGACTTTGATCCCCCACTCCCACCTAAACAATTTGTCTCCAAACCCATTGTTACCCCTCACCTGAGTGACCATCAGCTAGCCAAGGCTGCGGTGGCTTCACCCAAAAGTTGCCATCTCCACAAAGCCGTGGCAGCCTCTGTTGCTGAATTTAAAGAAGGTCTGCATGACAACAAATTCCCCTTGATTTCCCTGCTGTTGCAGAAGAAGAAAACACCTGACTCAGTGAAGCTACCATCACCGCTGTCAAGCATGTCGCTGAACTGTCAGATTTTTCCCCGTCCACACGCATCACAAGAGCCAACATTGTAAAATTTGCCAAGCTTCCCAATGCCAGCATCCAAGAATACCAGTATGCCAAACTCATAGAGGCTTTGCTCTAGGACCAATCTGTCAATCTCAGAGCCTATCTACCTCACCTCAAACCTCGTCCCATGGATGCCCCAACCCCTTGCTATCAGCATTGATCCGCCTTTTCAATGCTGAAGCTATAATCATAGCTGAATGTGATAATCCGCCTGTTACCCCCTCCCATTCCACCATTTTGGGATAAGCGGCTCGCCGCTGTGCCAACTGGTAGGTTATTTGTCCTTTTGTGTGTCTCACTGCTTGTTTCAGGCAGTTTTTTCAAGTTTTTGTTTTGTTTCAGTGGAATTTCTGTTTTGGTATAGTCCATCCCCTGGTTGGCGTACCTCAAATAAATTTAAATCTAAAATCTAAAAATCTATGTAAGGGGACATGCGTGATTGAACTGGGTTTTGACCCTTATGGTGGTAGTAGACCTAACATCAAATACCAAATCCTGAAGCCAAAATATCATCAATGAAGGCCTTCATTGAAACGTTAACGTTTTTGTCAAGGCATTATTTAACATATATTGTACTGTGGAGGACAATTGAGGATTCCTTCCATACAAAGCTTGTAAGAGTGAATTTCGATGAATTGATAATGACTAAATCTATAATCTATAATTGCACCTGGTAAGTATTTTTGCCAATGTATAGGGTCAGTTTAGGGTATTTTCCAAAAATTTGAGAATAAAGTACATTAAATCACTCTATCTTCACATTGGTTAAAGGATGATAGGGGTGGTAAACACTTAAGTGTATCCCATTAATTCATTTAATCCTTGAGCCAGCGATGATCTAGAATTCTGTAAATTTTCTGAGAGAATTATATTAGGACAATTATGTTGGGTGATGATATGATTATATAGAAATGAGGCTCTAGCTTTGGATTAAGCTGTAGAAAAGATAATGACCTTAACCCATTTAGTGAGATAATTTATAGGACAGTATGAGTAAACAATGGTCACTAGGTTTTTGGGTTAGGGGCCTACAAAGTTGATACTAACCGTGTGAAAAGGGTAGAAGGAGGAGCTACTTTATTTTGGGGGCGAGGTTTAGGGCTAACTTGGCTTTTACATACAAAGAAAAACTCTAATACAATATAGATAAAGGGAAGTTTCCCTTCCCAGTTACACTAAAATTATATCATTGATAATTTTTCTATATTCTTCAATGGTCAACTTGGAGGTGTCCTTCCAAGATAGTATCTGTTCATTTTGGAAGAACGAAGATATGGCAACCATTGGGTTGACACTAACATTTAGAGGTGACCATTCCGGATTTAGGTGATTTATGACCTTTTTTAACTCATTTTAGATTAAAATGCTTTTTTCACACATTTGAGGATGGCTTAAGATATCGTATAGTCTAATAGTTTAGTTTAGTAGACTTAAAATAAATAATCTGTACAAAAATCCACGTTTTGATGTATCAGGCTGGATGAATGAATTAAAATTGAAATCATAAATCTGAAGCTTTAAAGCCCATCGTTCTAGACGCCTATCAGGATCTTTCATTTGCTAAAGCTATCTCAGAGATACGTGATCAGTAATCATAGTGAATTGGGCCCCAAATAAATAGGGTTAAAAATATTTGATGACCATTAAGAAAGCCAAGCACTCACGTTTCATTACACTTTACTTGCGTTCATCTTTAAATGATGTTTTGCTGTGATAGGTAATGGGATGATCCACTATACTTTAGCATGTTAAATTAGTATGGCTCTTATAGAAAGATCATTAGCATCAGAAAAAAGTAAAAATATTTGTCAAATTTAGAGCATATAAGAATGGGAGAGAGTGAAAGCTAAGAATATTAGTCAAAATATTATTGATGTCCTTTTCTATACTATAAAGGAATTCCTCCTTTAACAAATAAATCAAGGTTTCAGATGTATCTGCAAATTTAGGAATGAATTGGCAGTAAGATCTGATCACTCTTATAGACCTGTACATCTTGGAGGGTCTTAGGCAGCAGCATTTAGAAATAGGAGTGACTTTGTCATTCTTGGGAATGTTCCTTCTTGACTTACATTATGCCCCAAAAACCCATTTCGCTTTAAAAAAATAATTGGATTATTTTAGACTTTATTATTTGTGTTGTAGTCGCTGGAAGACCTCCCCACGGCGAGCTTTATATGAAATAAAAGTTTGTAAGAAGACGTTTATGTCTTCAGGGTAAACTGACATATTTGATGTTTTTAATCCCCTATTAAGCTATACATTGCTCTTTGAAAAGTAGAATATCATCGTATAGCTCCTGCGGCATCTATGTAGGTTTAAACAACGCTTTACTAAAGATAAGAGCACATCTCTCCCAATCATCAAGGTTAGGTTGATCTGCCAGAGCCAATGGTAAGATCCATTGCCAAAAATATGTTGATTTAGACATCTAACACTAAGAGTCGCCTATATGAGGATAGGGTTAACTATCCTTTTAAGTGATAAAATTTAGTTGTTGATAATCCATGACAACTTGATGTCATCCATCCTTTTGCAGATCTATAGCAGAGGAAAAGCCCAAGGGTTTTTAGATGGTACAAGTACGGTCTCTAATAGTTGTTTTACATAAGAACCAGTTGATTATCTTCTACTTTCTTGATTTCCAATAAGCTTAAGTTTTAAATGGGGATGATCTCCAGTATCCACTTGGGAGTCTACTCTAGACATATTCCCATAATCTCCAGGTCCCTAGTAAAATCTTCATATTCTTCTGTTAAAGGAATCTACATCTTGTCATTATTTAGGAAAAAGGGTGACCTAATTTAACTTTCAACTAGGTAAATAGTATTAGGCGATTCAATACTTATACTTTGTAGTGTGCCTAAACAGTCTACATCAATAATATGGTCAATATGACAGAGTTTGACATAGTGATGCTAGCATGCCACAGTATCAGAAGAGACTAACTAGTTGAGCCACCAAATAAAACAAAGTTGGATTTTTCCTAGGCAGAGTCTAGGATCACGTGAAAAGTCAAAACTTCCTTGAGATAAGGATTTGTTTATTCATATAAATCTAGCTTATGAGTAATAGGTTTTGTTTTTGATTTTGAAGTCTATCACAGCTTAAGAGCGTGGACATATAATAAAGGAATGAGGGAATGTTGAGGTATTTAATCCTCAGAAACCACAGTGTTGGGGACAGCTTAGTTTTAAGCCCTAGTCTTTGGTATTCTATCTGACAGATAGAGGTAAAATAATCAAAGATGAAAAAAACTCTTTTTGGGCCCTTATTCTTAGATGGGAGAATAAAATAGCAGTGGTAACCAATATCCCAGAAGATTGATTTACTCTTTCTTATGGTTTAATTACAATTAAATTCTCTTAAAGAATCTGATGGTTATTTTATATGTACTTCTTTTAAGGCTTTATCAGGAGCAGTTATCAGAAGCAACCTTTAATCTAAGGGACAAAGTTGAATATGAAAAAAGTAAATGAGGCGGGTCAACCTTAGGACAGATATACCGCGCCAAGTTTTTTTAGCCTGTGCTGGTTTTGAGCCTGTTTAAATAAGAAACTAACCCAGAGTAAAGCAGTAAATACCCCACTATGCTATCCACTCCTTGGCAAAGCTGAATATGCTCCAATAACTTTAGTGGGATGATATCCTTATTTTCTTTACACAGCCATATGGACTAAATTTGGAGCCAATATAATTTTTAATTAAGTCATGAGGATATAACGTTAACTGTGAATCTGATATTGACTATTGCCAAAACTTTACCTTTATGGACTATTACTTATACTCATACCACTGAAGATACAAACTGGAGATTAACTGCTAAGACAGTCAGTAAATACTTCCTTGGGTCTATCTGATGTTATCATTTAGCCAGACTTGGGGTTCTTAATTGTTTAAAAGTTCTTTGGTTAAATCTTGGCTTTTGCTATCTCAGCTGAATATGCTACTTTGTTCTAGGAATTGTTCAAGATGTAAGAATAATAAAATCTTGGGTTTTTAATGCCTTAAATATAAGGGGTACATTTAATTCAAATGAGGCAGCTAATTTGAAAAAACCAGAAGTACTAGACATGAAACTGATAATTTTATACATAGAATAAATTAGTAGCAGTTGCCTCTTTCCCTAAGCTGGTAGATCTTTTCTGCATTGTTATGAGGGCGACAGTAAGAGCAATCAACAGTGTGATTGGTACGCTTTCAATAGATGCAGGCTTTACTTGAGGTAAAAGATTGGTAGACGCTAGAGTATGAACTTGATGCCGAGATTTAGTGTAGAACTTGTGGTTCCAGAAATCTAAAGAAATCAGGAGTAATCTCCATAAGAGCTACCTCAATGTGCAGCAGAAAGTATTGTTGTGCTTCATCTCCTTAAGATATAACTGGATATTGGAATGTCTTTTAACTAGGATAAAGTTGCATTAATAGCATCGTCCAAGGTGAGTTAATTCTATGCAACTTAAGTTTAGCATTGAGGTGGAACATTTAGTGAACTCATTAATTTTTTTCCTAATTGAGAGTAATATACAAAATTGAAATTTTTATTTAATGCCAAAGTTATATCAATCCTAAACTTCCTGAGTAGAGCGGACATTGCATCAGCGCAAGTGCAAAAAATTAAAAGTGTGGTAACTTTGTATCATGGAAAACATAGCTGAGGCAGTTGGTTAGAAGCTTAACTTTTGGTCATCAGTGGCCATCCCCAACACACTCTCATAATAGTACAGGAAAGAAGACAAATCTTTCTTATAGGATATAATTAACTAAAAGAGGTCTTAGAGGATTTGCAAGAGGGGTTGGTGGGTTAACAACATGGACGGGCACAGGAGATACACATTTAACCTAAGAGAGATTATTGTAATACTAGTCTAATAAATGGCTGAATGGCATCCACTTGACTACACAATTCATTCAGGTCTGCAATAACAAGGCTTAATTTGCTCATGGGTAGAATGAAGAACAGTTTTGAGAGCAAAGATCTAATTTAACTGCCTAAGCTCGCTATTATAATAAAAGTTGTATCCTAAGCTTGAGTTAATGTTGTTTGATAATGAGGATTCACTTTTTTCAACTCTTTCACCTAAGAAGTAGTGCTGCCAACGTGAGGAGAGTGTCTCTAAGTTTCCATGAATAGGCTATTAATAAAATCATATTTTACCCACCTAGTATGGCGTCAACACCTTCATTTATATAAAAAAGCCAAGAATCTTCATGAAGAGGTAACCTTTGAGGGCAGCAAAAAGGTAACATGTGATAATAAAATATAAAAACTGGCCCTTACTTTAGAGAGAAAGGCAACTAACAAAAAGGTTAGTCGGTGTAAACCTAATCTAAGGACCATTGTAAACTGAGCCTTGATAAGTTTTTTTATTCTTGAGAATGTCTCTGGCCAATTAGAATGAGGCTACCACTGAAGGCAATTTCATAGCTCAAGTATGCACAAACTTGAGATTTTGGAATCAAACACTTTCATTATTTTTAATAGTAAATTCTGTAGATGAATTCAATCTGCGTTCAGTAAATTATATGTAACAAAATTTCATCATTTACAATATAACTGTAGATCTTCAACCCAGTTAATGTAACATCCGGGACCCCATCATGAAAATCCTGGGGATTGGCCTGGCCTTCTTGGCCTTAACCCAGCGTTTATCCATGGTGTATCTAAGGTCATAGAAGGCGTCCAACTTGACTCCCCAGGCCTGGATCATCTCCTCCTTCATCTTGCGATCTACTCCCAAAAATCTAGTCATGAGACATGACATTACCCTCCAGTTTATTGGCTGACGCCCCTATAGAGGAGAGGCGTCAGCCAGCGAGAAATACTTGTGAGCTATTGGAAACTTTTGTCTGCGATTGTGGTGGTAGAATTGGGACCCGCAGAATTTTAAGTACTAGTGGAAAGAGGTGATTAAGTCCTGATCAGTAGTGCAATCATCAGTTGAAATCCAGCTAATTTCTGTGGCATCAAATTTCTTTTTTAGATGCCATGTTGTTAATTCTCAGCATAAAGTCTTGATTCCGCTGAGTTGATTTGCACAGGGTAATAGCCACTGCTCAACCAAATCGGACAATAAGAAGATCGCCAACTTTAATAAAACTTGATAAACTATATATGGAGCTATCACCCCTTATTTTGACCTTTATTTTGTATTGATTGCAGACTTATCTGCAACCACATAATCATGGAAAAATACCTCTCCTTCAATCCTCTGTGTGACTCTTTATATCTCATTTCCTCAATCCAGATGCATCCTCAACTTGGTAGTTTTCTATTCGTCTTCCTCTTTCTAGAAGCTCTCATTTATATCGAATCTCATCATAATTCCCCTTGATTCACCAAATAGTCAACATTTCGATTGATTATTATCCAAATACCTTTTCTGTCAATCTTAAGACTCGTCTCAATTCCCCCTCTGATCCGCCAGTATAGGTAGCATATTGTCCAGTCATATCAACTTCCTGACATCACCCCCCTTTGACTGGATGATAGGCTCTTGATGTTTATATGCTTGAAGGAACTTCGTGTGAACTTGGTTGATAATCTGACCCCCCGCAGGTTCCTTAATAGTGTAGAAATCCATGCCAGTCTTCTCAATTATCTTGAATGACCAGCTCAGATGTTGGAGAGCTTGTTTTTCCGCCCAAATCCGTGCTGGTCGTGGAATAAGACATGGTCCCCTACAGCGAACAGTGGAAGTCCACCCCATCTTTTCTGATCAGCTTCCTGATCACAAATCTTCTTATACAAACTGGTCAAGTAGTTTTCCGTTTGCAGTTTGATCAATGTATCCATAAGAGTCTTCAAATATTGCTGAGGGTCCACACCATCAGTTTCCTCTACACACGAGTAAAGCAAGGCGGGCAGAGCTGGATGTCAACCATAAAGCAGTCGGAAAGGGCTCTTACTAGTGGACGAATGATAGCTGATATTATATGCAGACACAGCTGTAGGTAGAAGGGCACTCCATTCTGAGGGTCAATCCTTTACCAAATTTTGGAGTAATTTTCATTAGGGTTCCGTTGACCCACTCCACCATTCCATTAGATTCCTGATGATAGGGGGTGGTCAAAAACCCAGGGATCGCCATCAACTCGTTCAGCTTCAGCAGGATGTGTGAAGTGAAATTGGTTCCGTTGTCCATTAGAATGAACTGCAGATAATCATATTGCTGTATAACACACTCTATAATAAACTTGGCGGTGGTGACCGCGCCCAAGTCATTAATGGCCCTGGCCTCCACCCATTGAGTCAAATGATCAATGGCGACGATTATATACTTGGATCAATTGGCGCTAGTTGGCAGAGGTCCCACTACATCAATGGAAATGGTGTGCCAGGCGAACCAGGATTTAACCAGCTGGTATGTGGTCTTCTTGTGGAATGGCTTTTCCACTTGAGACTAATGGCAGCAACTAATCATTTCCAATACGTCATAATGCATGCTCTCCCAGTAGTAACGGGGTCACAAAAACTCCAGCGTTTTCTGCAATCCTCCATGTCCTACAGCCCAATGAGCATTCATAATAATTGCTGGTCTAGCTGAAGGTTTAGGGAAATTCAGCAAAGAGTCTTTAATCTGCTTATATAGTTCCCCCTGATGTAGAAAAGTATCCTCCCTGAGCCCATCTAATACCTTGATCACCTGCAGTGGCTCATACTGGTATTTGTACGCTACCATCTTCTCGTACTTTATGTCAGCTAAATCTGCTGTGATATCAACCATTGGCAGCCAGGAAAGACAATCCATATTTTGATGTTTTGCTCCCAGACAGTGTATAATCTCAAAATTGTACGCCTGGAGCTTTAGTGCCCAACGTGCAAGCCATCCTTCTGGTTCGCACAGATTCTGCAGCCAGTGCAAGGAAGTGTGATCCATCACTACTTGGAATCTTACCTCATTTAGATATATTAAAAACTGTTTGTAAGCATAGATCACCACTAAACACTCCCACTCAAACACGGTGTAGTTTTGTTTGTGACAGTTCAAGCTTCAACTACAAAATGTGACAGGATGCTCCACGCCATCGTCATCCTTCTGGGATAATACTGCCCTTATAGCAGAGAGGGATACATCCATTTGTACTATGAACTTTTTGTCAAAGTTGGGATATTGCAAAATGGGTGTGCTTGCTAACATGGTTTGCAACACATCGAAAACATTCTGGCATAGTTCCATCCAATTAAAAGAAGAATCTTCTTTAACAACTCAAAAATTGGCGCCCCAATGCAACTGTAATTGGGAATGAACCATCGGTAGATCCTAACCATCCCCAGAAACACTTGAATATCCCACTTATTACCTGGGTGAGTCAGCTTGCTTATTGCTTCCACCTTATCCAGCTGCAGTTTAAGCCCAATTGAATCCATGACAAACCCGAGATATTCTAATTGTTCTTTAATGAAACGGCACTTTCAAGGCTTAATCTTGATATTAGTGGTGGCGAGGTGACAGAACACTTGTTCCAAGTTGGCAAGGTGCTCTGTAAACATCCGCAAGAACACATTGATATCATCGAGGTAAACTAAGATGCAGGACAGCTTCAAATCACCTAAATTGTATCCATGTCATGCTGGAACATAGCTGGGGCGTTGCACAACCCTTGTGGCATGTGAGTTGGCTGGAATAACCCTCTTGAAGGGATGATAGCACATTTCTCCCATTCTGCTGATGGCAAATCAATCTGCTAGTACCCTGAGATCAGACCCATGGTGGAAAAATAATTTGCCCCTCCCAATCAGTCCAACACGTCGTCAACTGCAGAAGAGGATAGGAATCCTTTTTGTTACATTATTGAGTTTGTGATAGTTATTGACCACTCAATTCGAGCCATCTTTTTCTTTACAATGAGCACAGGTGATGCCCATGGAATGTTTGACGGCTCTAGTATCCCTTGAACAATAAGTTTATTCCAACTCGTTGGAGACAACCTCTTATGTCACTTTTGATCGCCTAATATTTCACAATCTAATGGGAGGGTGATCCCCCATATCTATCCAATGTACCACCCCTTGAGTGCACCCCAAATCATGATCATTGTGTGCATAAATATCTCAATACTTTTCAAATAATGTCATAGCCTTATCTTGCTGTTACGCCGATAATCCAGTAAGAGTTTCCTATGGAACCACTGTCAATACACCAAAAGATGAGTTTGTCAATAGTTCGAGATCTTCCCACAAGTTAAAATCATGAATATGGTGAACTTCCTCTATAGGATTTAAGTGTAGGTATGACACCACTTGGTGCCGCTGAATCTTTATTGTATCCTTCTGAAAATTTGCTAGCAGCACCTTCATCTCCCCATTCCCAGGGAGCAGTAGCCCTGGAGCCACATGTGGTTCAAGCTGTGAGTGCTGGTGAGGCGCCATAATTTCCCCATTAAGCCCTTTAGGGACATTGATTTCAAGCTCAGTCCCTACTATACACTGGTGTCTAGACAGTAGGCTTAAAGCGCTCACTGCCCAAAGCGGGATCCCTTTGTACTCATAAATCTGTTTGGGGAGGGCCTTGATTCGCCACTTCTTTCATCAACAACAAACAAGAATTACTCCGTCACTGTTTGCTAGATTGATTTGACTAGAGCATAATGGATCCATTGGGTTTTCACTAGAGGTAAAATAAATGGGGATCTGTTGTCCTAAAATATTAAGAGTTTCTTCCGCCATATTTATCACAACACCAAATTTCCTCATAAATGCCCCGCTGATTAACATATTATAGTTGGCATTTGGAAGAACCACTGCTGAAGTGGAAGCCCATACTGACCTGAATCATAAAGGCAATGCGCTACATGCTCCTTCAGACAAAGTGCTATGCGTCCCCGCAGTTTTGTATACTACTTGATGGTCCACATCCAGTTTCAACAGAAGCTTAGCCACCAACCTGGCAGAGACTATGTTCACAGGGGCTCCCATGTCTATGATAGCGCAGATTTTTGTGTTTTGAACAAAAATGTTGTGTAAGTGCATTCTGAGTAAGAAAAACCATCGGTTTTTATTACATGTACGTCCAAGGGCTTTGTGTTACTCAAAAAGGATGAAATGCCCTTGCTGACCTGAGGATAATCACTAGTGATTTTCTCCACCAGAATAGCTATGTTAAGCCCCTACTAAAGAGGCAACGTCCGTGGAGGGATCCACATTGCTGGTGCTGGTCTATCCAGGATCTTCCATACATATGACTTCTGTACGTCCTGGCGTAACTCAGGGCTTGAGGGAGAATTTCTATTCTCTGAAACGGAAGAAGGGGTATCCAACAGATGCTGTTGGTACAACAAATCATCCAATTTAGTTCCAAATCCTACCTGATGGGATGCTTGAAAATTGTTAGGTACAAGTGAATTAGACTTAGCAGAGGTAGAGCGTCCCGTCTCTAAGCCGCTTGAGCTTTTTCCTGCTCAAATTTCTCAGTTGGCATCGCATACACTTGTGGTTTGCTAGGGCAATTGCCCACATAATGCCCTATTTGTCCGCACTGGAAGCAAGTATTCATAAAAGGTTCACATATATAGCTTGTAGTATAAAGGACCAGTTCAAAAATTGATGGTATGGTTCCAGGTGCATGGATGAACTGGCGGAGCGTACATAGGCTGAAAAGGGTCCGCTGATTTGTATGATGGATGGATACGTTCCAGAGGTTGATAGCTCTGTCACTGCGGCCCATATCCTGAAGAGTTTGGTGCGGAGACTTAAGAAGGTTTTTGGGCTACATTAGGGGCGCTGATCGTGGTGGAGAGTCATTGTAAGGTGTTCACGATTTAAACAAGTCCTTCATCTCCATCCAAACATGAGAGATAGAATTATGTAGCTCCCAATATGGTTTTGTGGCCGCCATCATCACTATACCAACATCCTCAGTGGATAAAATGTTAGGTCCAAGTAGTACACATGCTTCCGGTGAGAAACATTTAGTGAATTCTAACAGGGTCTCATTTTGTTGAAATTGTAAAGTCAGGAATTTGGCCTTCCATTAAGCCATCTTGGTAACGCCTCCAAACAGCTGGAGAACAATTGCTTTACCTTCTTTTTAGGATACTGAGCTATTTGGAAGGTAGCAGGTAACTTGATCAGCGCTTTCCACATATAGAGCGGACAGCAACAGTTTCGCTTTCCAATGATCATAAGCCCCTTCCACAGCAAATTTGGATCATTTAAAGTAACCATGTAGATTCCCATCATGTCTGAAAGGAGGTAATTTTGATTCAAACAGATTTTCCTCGCTCCAGGCTCCTGCCGCAAGGAGCAGGCGAACCTGTTCCAGAATAACTAAGGGAACCACCCCCTTGTGAACTATCATACTGCCAGCCGGACGGACTTGAATCCATCAAAATGGATTTGGAAGAAGCAGTATCATGCAGGGGGTCTATTGCAATTCCTGAGGGATATTAGTTAGCTGATCCATAGCATTCTTCCCCCAAATCACCACTAACTGAACCACTCCCCTCAGCTCCGGCATGCTCCACAAAATGTTCGTTGATTAACTGCTCAATTTTAACTGAATAGCATCTACAATGTCCATCCTGGAATTCCTGTTGCAGTGTCTCATACTGATGTTGCAACTCCTGACAGAATTCCCACTCAACGTTCAGTTTCTTCTCCACTGCTTATAGTTGCTAGAGGACATCTTTGATTATGTTCTTTATTTGTGCATGCTTCCAGATAGCATTACCCGCTTGTTGATTAGCGTCGTTTATTTGGTTAAGGAGGGCGGCTTGTTCCTGTACAATTTCCTCATTGGCCCATCAAAGGGTATAAAGCCATCCCTGCATGTCCACATACTCTCTTGTCTCACCAATTAGAAGAGAGAAAGCTTGACGGCGCTCAGCCTGGCTAACAACTTCCAGTTGTGTAACCTGACAGATTAGCTGGAGATATTTGGAGGACATCGACCAAAGGATAAGCGCATTATCTGTTGTTCACTGACTACTATATTTGATATGAAGTTGGGTTAATTCAGCTGATTTGGAACCACGTTGACTGCAACTTGCCGTTCCATCAGTGTTATTTTTCCCATAAGCTGAGCAATCACAGCTTCAAGCGATTCTGCCCATTCAGCTAGATCCATCATGAAGCACTCAGTATTGTTTCTCAATGTTGTTACATCCTGAATCCATTCCGCCAATAGGCCATGCTGATCCAACAGCTCTCCTATTACTTGGGGTAAATCTAGATTGAACTGTTGTAACAAAATGTCCAATACTTGGTGGACGTCCCCAACGCGATGGTCCTTCTGTACTAGCGCCTCCTGTACCTCCAAAAATAGTGATCAAGGTGGTCAATCATGAGGTGAGTATCGTTTTGTTGTGTTTGAGAGAACCGAATTACATCTACAATCTCTATATTGTGGCGAGCCAGCACACGCAGTAGCTGGCGAATAGATGGTTGTACATAAGCGACTAGATACTCCTCAATTCCGTGGGCACCAAGGCGGCGAGCCAACCCTGTTGTAGTCACATTCAAATAGGTCATGTACAGGGCGTAGCAATTATCTTAATCTCTTTGGTTATAAAACAAACACAAGGCATACTCCCCCGCCTCATCTTCATATAGTCAATACCACGCAACAGCTATTCCATAATATTTCTCAGTTGTTGGGGAGTCACATTTGTAGAGCATCCTTGTTGGTTGGTCGTCAGTTCAGGGCAATTCTTGAATTGCAAATTAATCATAACTTCATCATCCCCTGGTTCAGTAACAGTAGATAATATTGGTTTGTGGTTATGTGCCTCCTGTGCTTTTTCAGCATAACGTGCATGGAATCTGATCAGATTTTGTCATAACAAATGAGGGCTTGTCATCTTATCCTAGCATCTAAGAACTACAGTTGACTAGTGGCCCCTGTAATGAGCACCACTGTTAATTCTTGGTGTAAAGACTTGATTCCGCTGAGTTGGTTTACACAGGGTATTAGCCACTGCTCAACCAAATCGGACAATATGAAGCTCGCCCACTTTAATAAAACTCGATAAGCTATATTTGGAGCTATCACCTCTTATTTCAACCTTTATTATTTTGTACTAATCGCAGACTTATCTGCAACCACCTAATCTCGGAAAAAGACCTCTCCTTCAATCCTCTATGTGACTCTTTATATCTCATTTCCTCAAGCCAGATGCATCCTCAGCTTTGCAGTCTTCTATTAATCTTCTCTTTTCTAGAAGCTCTCATTTATAATGAATCTCAACATAGTTCCCCTCAATTCGCTGAATGGTCGACATTTTGATCAATTATTATCCATATATCTTTTCCACCAATATCAAGACTCATATCAATTCCCACTCCGATCTGCCACTATGGGTAGCATATTGTTCAGTCAGATTAACTTCCTGACACAGGTACTCAAGCCTTCTTTCATCTGACAAGAGGCCACAATCCCCTCCAACTCCCACTCTGGTTTATCATCCACAAGATAAGTATCCTTTGTCTTTGGAGGAGACCCCTCAAACTGGATCAACTTATTTTCGTGAAAAGTTGAAAAATAAGGAGATTTTTCCATAAGGTTCAACTGGTATGAGGCTGGACCTCCTTTATAGCAAAACAGTAAGGTCCTATTCTCTAGGGTCTTAAATTCTTGCATGACTTCTTGATGGAAGTATTCCATGCTAATATCGCCATATCCCTTTCCTTATACTATGTACCTACCTTTCTCTTTCCATTCGTGTTCTGCTTTAGATTTCATAGCTGCGTTCAAATAAGTGTTTACCAACTTATGTTCTTTCTTATTGATCTTGGAAAAATCCACCACGTCTTCCACATTAAACCCACAGCTTGGTCTCATGTTAGAGAAAAGATTTTAACTATATTTTAGCAAAAATGGAGAACACTTACTAAGAAGTGAAGGGCGTTGTTCTAACTAAAAAGTGCTTAAGGGAGATGTGAGGCCCAGTTCATGTGGTCAGTTGCTATGTAACACCACAGAAATCATTCCAAACATTGGTCTAATCATTCTACCTGCCCATCAGATTGATTGTGGAAATCAGTAGATCGGCACAAGCAAATTTGAATAAACTTTCACAACTCCTCCCAGAATACAGTTGTCAACTGTGGCCCGCGGTCAATAATGATCACTTTGAGCACCATATGGGTAAAAAAAACGTGTGAAACAAACAAATTGGCCATCTGATCTGCCATTATTGCGATGTGACATGGAACAATATGTTGAGCTTGTCAAATTGGCCAACCACTACCATTTTACATCATACCCATCAGAGAGAAGTAGTTCTCCAAATAAAATTAACAAATAGGGAAGTACAATTTCCCACTTCCTTCTGGACTGGTACCAACAACCCCGCGAGAGGCTGAAAATTTGGTTTTATCATGTTGAAAAAATTCATCCCTTGGCATACATTGCAACTGGAGTGAAGATTCCCTTCCAGGTATATGTATTGCAGATAGCTTTAGGGTTTTGCTTTCCCAGGGTGCCTACAGTTATCCCATCGTTATGTTCCTTAATTATTTTTAAGCTGAGTGGTCCTGTAGGAACCCATAAGCATCTCTGGAATCATACCTTACTGTCCCTTAAATGGTACCCATTTTTTATATCCTCCTGATTCAAAGTTCATTTGGTGTGAGATCTAAAGTAGAAAAGCTGATAAAGACTGAGAAAGGATGACCTTTCTGAACATACCATACTCCTATAGATTCTCCTGAGAAGCAAGCCTCAAAATGCATAAAGAAAAGGGAAGTTGCTTAGTTACAAAATTCCCCAGGGAATCTCCAGGAGGGTTATATGCAACTCCAATTCCTTGAGGTCAGGAGCTAAAGCAAGGTTACAGCTCATAGCATCAGTTAAACAATTCTTCCTGTATCCTGAACTCTTTAGAGAACACAAATTGGGCTAGTGTCTAATACCAGCGATTTTATTGGGGGTTAGGACTTGAGGTGCTAGGTAGTATAGAAGAGCCTGATGGTCAGTAAAAATGGGGAATGTCCGGGAAGAACTTTGAAAATGTTGGCACTGATAGTTCAGTGCTTACACTATCGCCAATAGTTATTTATCATATACAGCGTAATTCAACTCAGGTAATGATATTTTCGGTAAAAATATCCTATAGGATGCTCAACTTTATCTTTGCCCACATGAGACAGAGCCTGAGCAATAGAAAAATCTGAAGCATCACTATCCACTATAAACTCCATATTGGAATCCACGTGGTGAAGAACTGATGTGGAGATAAAGTAACTTCAAAGCCTGGCATACATCATACAGTGTAGGGGGCCATTGAAAAGTTTTTGTCTCACTGACTTTATACAAGGGCCACTACCTCTGAAAGATTAGCATTACTTTTTTCAGAAAGTTAAAGTCTCCAAAAAGCTCCTTAATCCTTTAACTGAGGTAATCATGGTCAAATCCTGAATAGCCTTCTCCTTGTCTGTAATGGTCTTGTGTATAATATCAAAAAAAGGTTACCAAAAAGGTGACTTGGGACTTAAAACTCACACTTGCTAATATTTAGCTTCAAGTTCGCTGCTATCAATGCTCTACCACTTGCCACAGGTAAATCTCATGGGATGCTTGATAAGAGGAGAATACCAGAATTTATCCATATTTTCCACAGCGCACACACACAACAACTCTCCTAATGATACATCAATATGACGTTGAAAGTTGCAAGTGCATTCAGAAGACCAAATAGCATGACTCAGAATTGGAATATCCCCTTCCTGGTATGGAATGCAGTAAGTCATTCCTGACCTTTTTTGTTGAAAATCTGGTTAAAGGCTTTCAAGAAATCCATCTTGGAGAAGACTCTGTTCTTCTCCACATAACGGGCAATTTGTGCCTCTATAGTAATGGGATGCAGATCAGGTATGATAACATTATCTAAGTTACATAATCTATCCAAGAGCGCAGTTTACCGTCCATGCTTTCCACAAAGAATAGCCTTGAGCATACCGGAGAAATATGCTGGAAAATGGCTCCCTTGGCAATTTTCTCCATGATATAAAATCTAATTCTGCCTCTTTCCTCAAGGATATATGGTATATAGGAGAGGAAATGTGAATCAGGTCAACTGTGAGTTTTAAAATCACAATCAAACTCCAAGTAATATGGTAAGGGACCTTCTGAAATGCATCAAATAAAGACTCTAACCCCTTTAAACAGGGAGGTAGTGGTGCTTTTGGAATGGGTTTTCAGAATAGGCGCAAGACTAAGCCAATGTACATTGGGTCACTGTGCAAATTTTCAGAGTGCTTTTTTCTGACAGAAAAATGTAAATTTTGACTACCCATCTATGACAAAGTTTAGGTATCAACCTTAAAATTAATTATGATATCAAATTTTAGCCACAATCCCACTTCTAAGATAATTGGGTATATTAGGTTTTTGACTTCCAAGAAGTGGCCAGCCAAGTGGTACGTACCAACTTGATAATCAAAATAGACCCTGAACATTTAAAGTAGAAGTACCCTGGGAAGCACCTGCCCTAAGCATACCACAATGTAAGTAGTTCAACTCAAGGTAGTAAGATAAGTCTATATCTATAAAATTCTCAGAGGCCCCATATTCACTAAAATTGTTGTCCTAGACCTCCCTGTAGGAGACAAAAGAGAAGCAGAAAGCAAAAAATACCCAGAATGTTTATTACCTAATGTAGATAATGCCATTAAACCCCCGTTGGGATTCAGTCAGGCCTGATAACGCCACCAGGTTGCGTAGCTCATCAAAAAAGGGGCTGAGATAGCTTGTCACTCTTATGACTAGTGATACATAACCAAAAGCATTTTCTGCAATAGTATACCTATTGCCATATTCTATTATTCAAACTTCTTCTCTCTCCTAAATGCCTCAAAGAATGTCCAAGTCAGACCAGGATTCTCATGGGTTATCCCAAATAAATGGGAATGGTCCCAAATGGCCTTCACCCAACCTAGGAAGGCCTATTTGTATATATTCCCTTAAAAATGGCGTTTATATGTTGCAAAAGCACTGTCACCATTTCAAAAGACGAAACATCACCATTCCTAACCATTTGGCAAAACTCATTTTTACTGAGGGTCTGCATTAGTTAGGGGTATGTAGTTATAAAACAGAAAAATAATCAGTGAATAATTTTGTAGAATGTTTGGGTTTGACCCCTGCCAACCCTAAAATTTCCCCAAAGACAGTGGTGAGGCACTAATAGTTGACAGAATTTTTTTAAAAAGAGAATAAGGAGTTTCAGAAGCGGTATTTTTAAGGGGTGGTTGCAAGTGAAACAATCCATGAAATAATAATTGAAACATTTAATTAAAACATTTGTGCTAGACTCCTGCCAATCCTTGAGTTTTAACTAAGAGTGAAAGCGCGGCACTGGATGATGTGCCAATTTTAGAAAATTAGGCCTTCCAAAGGGTTGTATTTATAGGGGTGGTCATGGGTGAAACAACCCTGGTGAAACTTCTGAAACTTTTAATTAATAAAAGGGAGCTGAACTCCTGGCAACCCTTAAGTAACCGCAGTACTTAAAGCCAAACTTCTAATATGCTCCTTAATTTCCAGAAAAAAGACATCATTCCCAGGCTGGTATTTATAAGGGTTTCCACCAGTGAAACCTTTGTGGCGAAACTTCTGTCAACTTTAATTAATAATTCAGCCATAATAAAATGCCAACCCTCCAGTGCTCCCAAAAAAAATATATGCAAGTAAAAGAAGCCTCTGTTTTTTAGAAAATACATGTTCCCAGGGGCGAGATTTATAGGGGTCGTCACTGGTGAAACATTCATGGCTAAATTAATGAGCCCCCTTCAGTTGGGTTGTGAAATCACTAAATATGAACCAAGCATAGGATCGGAGGAAATAAGTGGATCCCACCATACCTGAGTGTCCAATGACTGGCTCATTGCGCTTCTTTTGGAAAAATGACATTCTGAAGACGTCAAGACAAAATGAAGTCTGGACCCAGCCAAAATATTTATATAAAACCCCCAAAAGCATTTAAACCAACTGGGTGCACAAAACCCATGGAAATTTTGGAAGGAAGGAACATGTGTTTCTCTCTTCAAGAAAGTGTTCCAAACCTTCTCTCACCCAGTTAAAGGCACTGGGTGAAAATAACACAACCCATCCATGACTTAAGAGGTCAAGATATGGCAGGTTTATAGAAACCTTTAAAGAAGCTTATTTTAAATCAAAACCCTGTAGAAGGACCTCTAATGGTCTAAAACCGCCAATTACTTGCAGGGAGGACAGGAGCCCTCCTGCAGGCATCAACAAAGGAAATGCCAACTGAGCCATTGTTAAAATGAATGATAATGCTGTGGTAAGACAACTAGTAATCATGGCAATCATCAAACACACTCAACGATGCTATGAGGGAAATCACACAACAATTCTTACAAGTATAAAAGTAGGTTGGTCATCTAATGCAAGGAGAGTGTCTCTAAGTCCACGAATAAGCTATTAAAAACATATTGATTTCCACCTAGTATGATTTTAACTCCTTCATATATATCAATAAACCCCAGAATTCTCTCAGGAGGAGGCAACCCATGAGAGCAGCAGGAGGTAACATGTTATAAGCAAATATATAAAACTAGAATTTTTTAAATGGGAAGCTGACCAACATAGAGATTAGTCAGGGTAAATTTAATTTGCATAAAGTCGGAAATCTGTGCTTTGATCAATTTTTTAGGCTTGTAAACGACTCTGGCCAATAGAACGAGGCTATCACTGATGGTATTTTTGTAGCTCAAGTATGCATGAATTAAGACTTTATAGCCACTAAATATTGGCATTATTTGTAAGAAGCTTTATAGACAAATTCAATCCAAGTTCAGAAAATAAACATAGTAACCTGTCATCATTTACATTATAATGGAAAATCTTTAAACACATTATTAACATCTGGGACCCCATTGCGAATTTTGGGAATTAACCTGGACCTTCTTGACCATAATCCCTTATATATTCAAATGTGTCTAAGATCTGAAAGGGTATTTAACTTGACTCCTCTGGCCTGGATCATCTCCTAATTATTCTAGTGAAACACTCCTATAATCTTGTCTTGGAGAATGACAGGCAAGGTACTAAGCTGTCCATGGTGACCAGTTAGAAAGACTGCTGCATGTAATGACATTTCTTCTCAGTTGAGTTCACTCCCCTAAGTGATGAATATTAACTGGGTATCTAAAAGTTACAATTGTTTCAGTAAGTATTTTATTTTCTGTTACCTCAAACTTTTTTTAGGCCTGGGTTGCCCAGGGGGCCAGGTTGGCCCAGCATAACAGGGCGTCCATGTGCACCAGAACTTCTGGTAGGGCTAAGTAATCCAAGTCTTCCAGGTGTTACAGGTTCACCTGGTATCCCTAGAAGGCCAAAAATCACTTATTATATAAGGTTTCCTATTTTTTATTTTATTTTATTTTATTTATTTGAGGATGGCTGACCAGGGGATTGAAACATCCGAAATGTGGGAAAGATAGTAAAAAAGGGGGGCACACTAAGCTATGGAACCAAGAGGGCAGGACAAGACATGGTACACTTGGGTGTGGCTAGTAGCCACAGGTTGCGGGTGACTATGGCCTTGAGAGACTTGACAGCTCAAGGGCTAGTAGGGTGTACCGCTTATAGAGACTGTGAGGTTTTTGGTGTCACATCAAAGGAACTAGATTGGGAGCCAGTTGCTCATCTGTTTCTTCCATTTGTGTTTCTTTGATCCGAATATCCAGGCTTGGAAGTGGTCAGCCAAGTGGCTGTGGAACATGACGATAGCTTGGTTAATGTTGTGGAAGATCCCATTGAATGCATCGAGGGCAATTGCGTGAATGGACCATATTGCAATACTCACAACTAAAGCCTTTAGCATCTTGAGGATAGGTGAGATTGTGTTGAGTGCTAGGATATCGCGGGATAGTCAGAATTCAGCTGATCGAGATTGTTGGAATAAGTGCATCATGTTGGCCCAGATAAATTTTGGACGGCGGGCACTCTTCCAGGTGGTGGGCCTGCGTGTTGTGTCTGCCGCAGATGGCACATGACTTGAACATTGAGAAGGTGCAGTTGGCTGTTCTAAATGTGCGATGCATGTAGCGCCACACTGTGGAGCTCACTTGTGGGGATAAGAGGGGGAAAGTGACGAGGTCCCACACCTTCCGTTGGGTGCGCAGGTCATATGGGATGTCTTGGTAATCTAAATAGTCAATCTGGGATAGAGGGAAGGGTGGCAGTGGGGCGGATGCAATGGTCACAATTTGTCCTCTGTAGAGTCACATGTATTCTATTGGTTTAGTATCTTCGGGCTGTTGTGCATAGGAGAAACTCCAATCCCCTTGTCTTAGGGTGTACAGGATGCGTTTGAAGTAGCAGTCGGTGTTGTGCAGTCCTGTGGCTGTTGGATGTATTGTTAGGTACTTCATCAGTGTTGTAGGGTTGGATGGGCACCTCAGATGTAGTGCCCTTGCAAAGTTAGTTTGGGCTGCCTTGGCCCAGTGGGGGGATGACGGGCTGGGGACGTTGTTATAGCTATCCAGGAGCTAAAGATTTGTGTTGCTCGTTCTGTGAAGTTGAGCAGCCCCATCCCACCTTTCCTCCGGGGGCCATACATGGTCTCCAGCCTGACTGGTGCGCGGTATCCAGACCACAGCCAGTTCTTCAGGAGCTTGTAGACTGCGTTGGTAAAGTTTGTGGAGAAAGGAACTGCATGAGCAGCAAACCATAGCTTTGACAAGATCAGGGAGTTGGCCAACATAACCCTTCCAGCTAAACTGGCTTTACTCCTCTGCATGTAGTCATTCTTTTAATGATGTTGTCCAAAAAATTTTGGTTTTAATGGTATCAAGTGTATATCCGCCATCCTTAATCCATATTCCCGGATGATGGACTGGGTTTGTGGCGGGTGTGAGATGAAAAGGGTAGGCATAGTGGTTTTATTGAGGTAGGTCTATGTCCTGTGTTAGGATGTGTGGTGAGTTGATTTGGTCAGTTGTGGGAGGGGGGTCCAATTTGCTTTAGATTTGCACATTACAGGTACCTCTGTTTTCTGTTTGTTCAGCTTGGCGTTACTTACTGACTCAAATTGGTGGATATTGCGTTCAATTGCTCTGACATCCCTATTGCCTGAGATGCCAATGACTCAGTCATCTAAAAAGGTGAGCATTTTGGTTGGTAGTTGTCCTTCCAATTTGATTCCAGATAGCTTGGAGTTTACTATGCGGAGGAGAAGGTCAAGGCTGAAATTGTATAGTAGGGGGCTAAGTGGGTCGCCTTGTTTGAGGCCCCTTTGTGGGGTGATGGTGTCAGTAAGAAACCCGGGCCTCTGATCGAGAACCTGGTCAAGCGTGTTAGGAGGAGTGCCCAGTTTATAAAGTGGGGTGGGAGGTTGAAGGCCTTTAGACATTGTTCCAAGTAGTCCCAGTGCACTCGGTCATATGCTTTCTTTTGGTCCTGGAAAGCAAGGGCGCCTGTGGGGTTAGCTTGGCAGACGTTGGCTATGGTGTGAATGTTATCCCAAATTGAGCGATTGAGGGTGAAGCCAAACTGGTGAGGGGAGAGGGCTGTCTGCGCAATGCATCCCAGACGCTTAGCTATGATTTTTGTTAGTATTTTAGTATCAGTGTTGGTGAGAGCAAATGGATGTAAATCGTTTAGGTCTGCCTGGTCTCCTTTTTTGAAGAGTGTGACCACGTATGCATCTTGGCCGCCAGGTAGAAGGGTTGTGTCCTCTAGGCACTTGTTCATAGTTGTTAGTAGTACTGGTGCAATGTGGTCAAAATCTTTTTTGTAAAATTCATATGGGAGGCCATCGGGCCCAGGACACTTGTGGCACAGAGTTAATTTCATTACCTCCCATAGTTCCTCTCTAGTGATGGGTTCAGCAGGGTCTGGTTTATCAGATATATTGTTAATATTAGCAGATGATAGAAATCTATTTTATTTTGTAGGTGCCACAAAATCCGCCATGTTCAGGTCTGTGTAAAACTGGTGTAATTCAGCCAATATTTTGGATGGTGTGGATGCCAGTGTGGCATCTGCTCGACGGACCTGTGTGCAGGTTGCCAAGATTAAGATTGGTCTAATACGGCAGAAAAATTGGGCTGTGTGGGTTTTGCCAGATAGAATGTATTTTTATTTGTGCCATACTTCGATATATGTTGATGTTTTCTGAAGAGGTAGTTGACCTGTGCAGATGTTTGGAACCACAGACGTCCCAATTGAGGGCTGTTTCCCTCGCGGGGTGTGTGTTTTTCGAGGTGTTAGAGCTGTCTGATAGCCTTAATGATTGTAATGGATGTTGCAGTAAGCTTTCTGGAGTTCAAGTGGCAGGCTTTCTTGGTTACTCTAGTCTTGAAAATTTCCCACTCAGTGATAGTGTTACCTGTAGGTGGTCAATTTTTTGTTTGTGTTGTTATCACTTTCTCGATCCAAAGTTTAAGCTCCAGAAGGTGGATGGTGCTCGGATGAACCTTGTTCCAGGTCAGTGGCCTTTGTTATTTTGCCGGGGATGATAATTTTATTAAAACCATTTGGTGGTCGGAGAGGGGGATATTGGTAGTTGTAAAGTTTGATACATAGTGACAGTAGTCTAAGGAGGTGAGCATCAGGTCAATCCAGGTCATTGATACCAGTTGGTTGTTATTGTAGCGGGGCCTCGTCATGTTGGCCAGCGTGGTGGCCTGTTTGGGGATGGTGTCATACAGGCCCAGTGTTGCCTTTAGTATGCAAAGCTCCATGTGGCCGCGGGGTATGGCCTTTGTTTTGGGCCAATGGTCAGTTATGGGATTAAGCCAGCAGTTAAAATCTCCCGCGAAAAATGTTGTCTTGGTGAAGGGGATTGAGAGGATATCAGAGAAAAAAATTTGGCGGTTGTTTGGATCATTTGGGGCATAAATGCACACCACAGCGAAATTTTCTCCATTCCACTTGACGTCTGTTAGGAGTAGCCATCCCTCCAGGAGGGAGGATGTGCTTTGGATATTAATTGGGGGGTTGCGGTTGGCTTGAATTACCACCCTACAGTGGTACATCTAAAAGGATTTAGCCGAGAGGAGTATGGTTGACCATGACTCCTCCTCCCCCAGTGGACAGTGGGGTTCTTGGATGACTAAGATGTCCACAGGGATGTTGCACAGGAAAACCATTTTTTTGGCCTGGGATGTGGGAGCTTTGGCTCCCATGATACTGAGTGTCCCTATAGTGATTTCAGTAACCTGCACATCAGGAACGTTGGGGTGACCCACTGGGGTCACCCCGTTCCTTAGCAGCGCAGGTCATACTATGAGTTTGGGGCGATCAGATAAGATGGTTCTGGCATGTTGCTTGGTGTTCATAGCATCAGTCTTGTTTGGTTTCTTTGGGCTCGGATTACTCCAAGGAGTTTGGCTCTGGGGTTGGTTGTGTTGTGCCCCACCAGCGTAAAATTTTCTGCTACTTACCTGTGGGCTAGATGTGTAGAAGCCAGGTGTCAGGGCAACTAGGTTTTGTGCAGGAGCGTTATTACCTTGAGATTGCTGGGATGATCTTCCATATTGTACTCATTGACCACGTTGTTGTTGGATGCATTTGATTGGCTAGGAGGATCCACAGTGGTGCTAGGTGGTTCTGCTTCAGTGTAATTGGAGGCGTCTGATTGGTTGTGTTTGAAAATTTTGCTATAGTTTTGTTGAATTTTGTATGGGGGGTCTGAAAGGTTATTTCGCCGCGCTGCTGTGGCATCTGATTGGATCTGGTCTGGGGAAATTGTAGTGTGGGCTTGAGTTTCAGCGGAACTCATGGCCTGCTTGTGGGTGGCCTGTGTGCGATGGCAAAATTTTCGTGAAACGGGTTTGACTAAAGTAATCTTGGCTCTTTCGCCCCAGTGGAAGGCATAAGTGGCGTCCTTCATTTTACCAAAGGTTGGGCTCGTTTCATCCATATCATCTTCACAAAATTCTGGTGCTTCCGCCCTGTATTTGATGGGGCACACGTGGTCTTTGTGGCCTAGAGCTGAGCAGAAGCTGCAGATGGGTGGAGTGTGTCCTGGTGTAATGCAGAAGGGTCGAGATATACTGCCATCAGGGAGATTGATGGTCGCCGTGCATGGAATTATGGTGATATCTTCTACCACATCTTGGTCAGGTTCAATAATGGCTATTGCCTTCCCTGTGCATAGGTGGGGCAAGAGGGGGAATTTTTCAGATACAAATTGTTTAATTTCGCCGTACCTTTCTAGGCCCATGTGGAGCTCATCCTCGAGGATGTCTTGGTGCATGGTGCTTGGGAGTTGGTCTAATATGATGAACATGTCATTTGCCTTGTTCCATTGTGTGCATACCGTTCAGATAATGCAGTCTTTGTTGTTAATTTCTATGGAGAATTTGTTTTTTGCTGCGTCTTTTGCTTCCTCTGCAGTCATGAACCCAACATCCACCCATCCTCTGTGTAAAGTTTTAAAATTTACTGAGACAGTGTTTAGGAAAATTGCAGAAAAGGCCTCCCCATTTTCTCCCATGATTTGAGTTTGGTGTTGCCAACCATAATTCTAAGGCCATGTTTGAGGGAGGACAAGGGTTGGGAATGTTTTATTTTTTGTGAAAGCGCCAATTTTTTGTAAAAATTGTAAAACTCAGGGTTTTTGCGCTATGCTCACCCTTTTTTTTGGGGGGGGTGTCCCAGCGTGCTGCTGGGGCATTTTTCTCCAGCGGGTTGGGTGGGTTTAGGACCTTTTGCGCTGGCCACATTTGCCCAGTAGGTATTGGTGCGTACAAATCTTCTCATTTTTCCTGGTTGATTGTCAAAATCGGGGTAATTTGTGGAGAATCATGTTACTAAAAGTGATAGAAATGTGAAAGAAAAGTGGGGTTTCCTATTTTAGTGAGCTAATTTCTTAATACAATTAAGGCAATTCTCCACAAAAGCTCTCAAGTGATCATTCTGGGATTGTATTTATATGGTACTAATCCTGATTTTGCTGTGGAAGACTTTTTAGGTAATTAAAGTGGTTGTAGGGTTCAGAACGGACATATATCACCCCTTCATTGATTTTAAATTTTCTCTTAAGTTTTATTTGAGGTGGAATAACCTGAGGGATATTACCGCACTGATGAAGGTATTGAAGAAAATGAGAAAGGAGGATAAAATCCGTAAAACCTCCATGCACAGTGTATGATAGGCCATGAACTTCATGGACAAGCTTTGCTATATTCTATCTCAGTTTGGGGCATTGGTGCGCAAAACCAACGCAGTCATATTTGTTCCCTACCCAAAATTTATCTACTGGGATCAAACTTGGGGAGGCAATGGTAGTGAGTCCATACTAACACTGGCGGTATCCTCCTCATCACCCCTTCATTAAAGCGATTTAAAGTATGCTCGTATGTCATCTAGATTTTACTGATTCTCCAGGATTGTGCTCTGATTCTCTCCACCAAGATTAAAAAGTAGAGTTGTAAAACTAAATAGTTGAGTATGCAAGGTTAAGATAGGTGGAGATGCTGGAGCAGATCTTAGTGGTGGAATCCAGTTATTTGCAATATGTGGTACAAATTTAGGTGGAAAATTGGCACAGGTAGTGGTCATTGTCACCTATCCAATTTTCCACTATCAGGAGTTGGTTTAGAACATAGAATCATTATTGGTGTCAGCACAGCATGAGATTGCTTTCAATTTAATTTTCCAGCCATGACAAAGGCCCAAATTATGAGGAGTTTGAGGAATTCTAAGATGTCCAAGACTTGTAATTGATAGTATTCAGTGGAAGAAGTGGTGAGGTCCACCTACATAAACGCTCGTAATGAAAAATTAATGACGCAACAGGTTTCCCTATAGAAATGTTAACTACCCACCCACTGAGGCGGATAGTTTCATGCTATGGAGAGGTATCTGATGTAGAGTCACTCTTAATCATCGCAGTTTTCAAGTTTTCCAGGGCTCAGATAGGCCTGTCTGGGAGCAATAGAAATTTTTGGGCCGAGGGGGATATATTTAACGCCTGAGAATATTCAGGGAAATCTAAGACCCCTGGCGTAAGGATTTTACCTTTTAAGTTTTAAATTTTAACTGGGGAAGGCTCATCATGGGATGGACACTTCTGATAAACACCAACTTCAAAAGACCAAGAAATCGAGGGGCACCCCAGAGGAGCCGTAGCTACCTCATGTTGCCAGTGGGACTGCCAAAGGAAGGAAGAGGCAGAGTGACAGGGGAGGCCTGGGCCAAAACTGAATACAAATGAAGGAAAGTATCTGACTAGAGGAACCAGATGGGGAACCAGGATGACACCAACTGGCATTGGCAGGATGGCATGTGGTCAAACAACAAAGCTTGAATTTATTCTATAGGGTGGTAATGGAAGCTATGCACAGCTTCACGTAGGGTTGGGGTAGTGCCAGAGAGTGCATCAAGTACAATGGTGTGTATTGTCCATAGTGCTATTGCAACAATTAAAGCACGGAGCGATGGGTGGATAGGGGAGGTCATGGAAGAGTCAAAGAAGTTTTTGGACGGGGTGAAAGCCTGCTTACTCTCCTGGCAAAAAAGGCACATAACATCCCGCCAAATTTCCTGTAAAGCGGGCACTCTTCCAAGTGATGGACTAAGAATCCATTTTAACCGCATACAACGCATGAAGTTTGAGAGGCATCGGACCACTCAGTTGTGAGGTATAATTTTTTTGGGTATCTCCACACATGGGCGCGAATTAGGGGTTTTAAAAGAGAATGGTGAGTTTACCGCCAAATGTCCTTCTGGGTCTCCAAAGAGTACAGGATGTCAGGCTTGTCAAGATAGCCCACTTGGTAATGAGGTGGGGACGTTGGGGTACAATTTTGTTTAAAACGACTTGGCATGGACTTCTTGTTTAAAACGGGGAGCAGGGCGACCCCTCTGGGCGGTGTTTCCACTGATGTTGATTCTCCACTCAGCGCTCCACATAGAGAGGAGAAAACTTTTGAAGTGGGGTGACATCCCATGTGGGCCTGAGGCAAAGGATGCGAGGCAAGTTAGTTTAGCAGGGAATGTGGGTGGGTAGGATGCTGAGGCCCAGAGCGCGGGTAAAATTGGAGCGGGCCATGTGTGACCAGTGTTGGGCTTAGAGTGTGGGGGAGGAGACTGCAGAGATCCAGTTGCCAAGTATTTTGGCGGCATGGGCCTTGAAGTTGAGTAAGCCCATACAACCACTATGGTGAGGGCCAAACATGACGTCTAGGCGCACTGGTGGTGGGCGGCCAAACCAAAGCCACCCTTGTAGAAGGGCGTATAAAGAGGGGGAAAGGCGGTAACATGTGCCACAAACCAGACTTTTTGACAGGAGCATAGAGTTGGCAAGCACAACCCAGCCTGGGAGGGTAGTTTGGTGAGCTCTGAGGGAAGAGATGCGCTTTGTGACATTGTCTAGAATATGGTGCTCCATCACTGATGAGGCGTACCCTTCCGCCTCCAGCCACACTCCCAAATGGCGTACTGGACTATCAGTGGGCCTTGGTATAAAAGAGAGCACAAGTTGGGCGATATGGGCTGGGTGGAGCAAGCGAACCTGTGAGCTAGCTGCTGAAGCAGTTAGTATTGGGGTGCTGGTGACCAACGGGCTTGCACGAGCTGAGAAGAATGATTTTGATTTTGGAGGCGTTAAGTTCAGCGTTATTGGCCCTGAAGTAATCCTGGATAGTAGCCTCAAGCACGAGTGCATCTTGGTTGTAAGACACCCCAACCACACAATCATCAGCAAACGCCAGCATCTTGGTGCTTGGCTTTGCACATGAACACCAGTAAGGTGGGCATTCACACCGCGTAAAAGTGGGTTGAGGCTGAAGTTGTCTAATAGTGGTCTTAAAGGGTCCCCTTGGCGGAGGCCCCTTTGAGGGTGAACCACATCAGTGAGGAAGCCAGGGCCACGCACAGCCATTGTAGTGGATTCCGTAAGCAAAATCACCCATTTAATGAACCAATGTAAAAGGTTAAACTTGTGGAGGCAGGCTTTGAGGTAATCTCAGCTGACCCTTGTTGAAGTTTTTGGTCTACTTCAGATAACTGGTTCTTCTTCTGCGGCATGGTGGGGTTCAAGCATCTATTGTATGGTGATAATTGACAAGATGGTGACAATAGTAAAGATAAAACTCCTTGATAATAACACTTGAAGCTGTTTTCTTCTGTTGTTACTTAGATGATGGCACGCTGCCCTGATCCTTCTGATCCCAAGTAAATTCTCAACTTAATAAAACATAAAGTATTAATATATAAAAGTTCATAGATTAAACTATGAACTTGTAGTAATAGTTAATTGTACAATATTAGTATTAACTTAGATAATTTATAGGTTTCAATGTTCACCACATTAAACCCATGACTCCTCATTTTCAATTTACTTGGCCAGAGGACACGTAATAAGTTTGTTTGAGGATCTACATCCTTTTGACTCAGGGCATCTCGCACAGCCTCAGGGTCAGTGTCAAATTCATAAATATGTTCAAGGCAGAGTTTCTACGCATCTGCAAATAGCTGAACCGATGCTATTCTCAAGCAATCAGCAGCACATACCAAATCAATTCATACCACTAATAAGTAATTAATTTGATCAAAAACTTAATTGACGTTAAAAACTAATTTTGACATAGACCAACAAAGCCCATGTGCCCAAGTCATTAAGCCGACTATTATTTAATCTGACTTAACTAACAAAGCCCTTGGGCCCATGTTATCATAATCATATTTTATTAAGTGGAATCGCTAGGCCGCGGATCCCAAACTACACATAGGCGTAGGATATTCCTGATCCATAATCACTGATATCCAATATGATCCATAATAAATTAAACATGGTAACATTAATATGTTCCTATTGAATATCTAACGACTAGGTCCAGTCAACTACTCAACACTTTCCCACATTGACTGGATATAAGCATAGGGTGCCCTTCTTTCTGTGTCACAATGTCTAACTTTTCATGCTCATAAAAATATGAATAATATATCAATAGCCTTTCTGCTTCAGACAGATGAGTCTCCTCTAAAACTAAGCAAGTCCATGCAGCATGCTATGGTCAACTTGGGCGTGTTGCTTATGATTCCTCGAGTTGGGTCAACCAGCTATGCTTCCATGGTACTAGAGAGTTTGGCTTCGCATCCCACTGCAACTTCAACAATCACTGATGAACTCAAACAGGCCCTCTTGGCTTTGAGTACTGTCCATCAAATATCCCAATGGGTTGAGCGGGACCCAACTTCAACTCTATCTTTAACTCTTCATGCTTCTGAAGCCAGTCAGCCCCAAGAAACCCTTATCTGACATCAATTCACTTCAGATAGGTATCTCTGTCGTGCTTCCAATATGACTGGATGATAAGCCCTAAGTCAATATGGTGGAATGTATGGAATCCACTGGAATTGAACCGGTACTGGTAATTTAAGTGCATTGAAATGAGGCATTCAGCGAATCAAGAGGATTTATGCTGAGATTTGATACAAATAAGAGTAAGTTGAAAAGGAAAGCAGAATAGAAGAGTACCAAGCTGAGGATGCATCCAGCTGAGGAATTGAGTTATAAAGAGTCTTATGGAAGATAAAAGGGAGGGAGGTTTTTACAAGAAGGGAGCACGCAGATAAGTCTGTGATTTATATTATAATAAAGGTCGAAATAAGGGGCAATAACTCCATACATATTTTATTACATTTATTATAAAGTTGGCAATCCTCATATCATCTGATTTGGTTGCTTAGTGGCTCATACCCTGTGCAAAACCAAACTGGCAGAATCAAACCCAAACTCCGAGAATTAACAGTGGTACTCACTACAGGGGCCCACTAAGCAACTAAAGTTAAAAAAAACCAGAAAGCCTATTACTCTACAATGAGGAGTCCTCCTCCGTTCTAACAGTAACCCTGCTCACAGGATATAATCAAAGAAGTTCTTTCACAAATACAAGCTGTGGAAAAGCAACTGAACAAAGAAAGGGGAATCCGCCAGAAATTGCAACAACAATATTAAATGCTGCAACTGTTGATCAGTGAACAATTTGTGGAGCATACCGGAGCAGGAGGAATGAGGTAGTTAGTGGCAACTCTGGGGAAGAATGTTATGGATCAACAAATTAATATTCATCAGGCGATATGGTGAACCCCCATGTGACAACACCTCTCCTGATTCCTTTTTGCCGAGTTCAAGCCCATCCAGCCGGCTGTGTGTACATATCAAGGAATGGTTCACATAGTCGCTCTGACAACAGTTCGCCTACCCTTTGCAGCAGGAATCCAGATTAAAGCGAATTTGTTCATATTGAGAAATTACCTCCTTTCAGTCATGACGGGAACCTACACGGTTACTTTAAGCGGTTTAAACTCGCTGTGGAAGGAGCTACAGATTGATGAAAAGCTAAATTGTTGCTGTCTGCTTTGGATGTGGAAAGCGCTGATCAGGTGACCTGCTATATTTCCAACAGCTTAGTATCCTATACACAAGTAAAAGCAATTATCATCTGACTGTTTGGGGGCGCTACCAAGATGTGTTAACGAAAAGCTGAATTTATGACTATACAGTTTGACTAAAACGAAACTCTGTCAGAATTTGTTAAGAAGTTCTCAGTGGAAGCACACGTTCTGCTTGGGGCCAATATCTTAACAACTGAAGATGTAAGTATAGTTATGACGGCGGCTGATAAACCATATTGGGAACAATATAATGCTATGTCCCATGTGTTGGATGGGGATACCAGACTTATTCAGATTGTGAATGTCTTATGGCGGCTCTCCGCTATGAACAGCGCCCCCAACGTAGCCCAAAAAATTGCTGTTGCCCCCACTTCAACCCTTGCAGGATATAGGTTGCAGCGACTGGGCTATCAGCCGCTGTAATATAGTCATCCCTCACATGAGTCAATATACCCTTTCCGGACCAGGTACACTTCCCCAGTTCATCCGTGATCTTGGAGCCTTACCAGCAATTATTGGCCTGGGTTTTCCGCCCCAAACATAGATGTGCACCTTTCATGAACACCTGCTTCCAGTGTTGACATAGAGGGCATTATGCAGCCAATTGCCCTAGTCAACCACATGTGTATGCAATGCCAACTAGGATAATTGAGCAGGGAAAAGCCTGAGTGGAGTAGAGACGGGACGCTCTAACTCCACTAAGTCCATATGACTTGTCCCCAACAATCCCCAAATATCTTTTTGGGTAGAAATTAACCCTCAATCGGATGATGTGTTATACCGGCAGCTTTCATTGGATACCCCTGCTTCCGCTTCCATGAGTAAAGGATCACCCCATCAGGCCGAGTTTTGCCAGGATGTGCAGAAGCCTTATGTGTGGCAGATCCTGGAACAGACTGGCATTAGCAAACCGGATCCTTCACTAAACGTCACTCCTTTAGTAGGGGTTACTGTAGCCATTCTGGTGGAGAAAATCACTAGTGATTATCCTCAAGTCGTCAAGTTTATTTCTTCTTTTTTGAGTAGCACAAAGCCTTTAAACGTACAAGCAATACACACCAATGATTCTTCTTACTCAAAATGTACTTATTGTGACATATTCGTTCAAAACATGAAAATCGGCGCTATCATAGACACAGGAGCACCTGTGAACATAGTCTCCACTCAGTTGGTGGCTAAACTTATGTTGAAACCGGATGTGGACCATTGAGTAGTATATGGGACAGCGGGAACTCACAGCACTGTGTCAGAAGGAGCATATAGCGCGTTGCCTCTATGATTTGGGTCAGTCCAGGTGTCTGCTCCAGTAGTGGTTTTGCCAAATAACCACTATGATATGTTAATTGGCGCGGCTTTCATGAGGAAATTTGGCGTTCTGATAGATATGGCGGAAGAAAAGCTTACCATATTTGGTCAACAAATTCCAGTATATTTTCCTCTGGTGGAATTCCAATGGATCCAGTCCACTCCAGTCAGATCAATCTAGTGTACAGTAATGGAGTAATCCCTGTTCGCTACCAGCGACTGAGTCAGTGGATCAAGATCCCCCCAATTAGATATATGAGTATAAGGAAATCCTGCTTTGAGCAATGCTTCCTTTAAGCTTACCATCTGGACACCAGGGCATAATAGGGACTGGGCTCGAAATCAAAGTCCCTAAGGGGCTTTATGGAGAAATCCTGGCGCCTCATCAGCACTCTTGGCTCAAACCACACGTGGCTCTAGGGTTATTGTTTCCTGGAAATGGGGAGGTGAAAGTGCTGCTCGCGATCCTACAGAAGGAGACAATAACAATCAGGCAGCATCAAGTGGTGGCTTACCTACACTTTGTCCCTATCAGGGAAGTTTGTTGTATTCATGACTTTGACTCATGGGAAGATCTTGGATTACCAGCTTGCTCCTCATTCAGCATACTGACTGTGGTTTTGCGGGAAGCGCTCACGGGATTATCAAAGGATAACAAGATAAGGCTATGGCCTTATTTGCAAAGTATCAGGATATTTTCGCTAATGATGATCATGACCTGGGGTGCGCTCAAGGGGTGGTACATCAGATAGACATGGGGGATCACCCTCCCATTCGTTCACAACCTATTAGACGTTCAAAAGCAGCAGAAGAGGTTGTCTCCACTGAAGTAGATAAACTTATTGAGCAAGGAATGCTAGAGCCATCAAATAGTCCATGGGCGTCACCTGTACTCATTGTCAAAAAGAAGGATGGCACAAACTAAGTGGTTATTGACTATCATAAACTCAATAATGTAACAAAGAAGGATTCTTACCCTCTTCCACGGATTAATGATGCGTTAGATCAATTGGGTGGGGCGAACTAATTTTCTGCCATGGATCTGGTCTCAGGGTATTGGCAGATTGATTTGCCATTAATGGAATGGGAGAAATGTGCGATCATCACCTCAAGAGTATTGTTCCAGCTGACGCGCATGCCGCAAGGGTTGTGTAATGCTCCGGCTACATTCCAGCGTGCCATGGATATGATTTTAGGTGATTTAAAACTGTCCTGCATCCTAGTTTACCTTGAGACATCAATGTGTTTTTACGGACATTTACAGAGCACCTAGACCACTTGGAGAAAGTGTTTCAGCGCCTCGCCACTGCTAATATCAAAATTAAGCCTCTAAAGTGCTATTCCTTAAGGATCAATTAGAATACATTTGGTTTGTCATGGATTCACATGGGCTTAAACTGCAGCTGGCTAAAGTGGAATCAATAAGCAAGATGACTCGCCCAGTGATTAAGCGGGACATTCAAGCGTTTCTGAAAATTATTTGGGTATTACCAACGGTTCATTCCCAATTTCAGCTGCATCAGGGCCCCACTTTTTGAGCTATTAAAGAAAAATGCTTCTTTCAATTGGATGGAACTATGCCAGAATGTTTTCGATTTGTTGCAAACCATGTTAGCAAGCGCACCCATTTTGCAATATCCCAACTATGACAAAAAGTTCATAGTACAAATGGATGCCACGCTCTCTGCTATAGGGGCAGTATTATCTCAGAAGGACGATGATGGCTTGGAGCATCCTGTTGCCTTCTGTAGTCATAGTTTGAACTGTCATGAATGGAACTACACCGTTACTTGTAAGAATATTTAGTGGTAATTTATGCTTAAAACAGTTTCGAGTATATCTGCATGGTGTGAGATTTCAGTAGTGATGGATCACGCTTCCTTGCACTGGCTACAGAATCTTCGTGAACTGGAGGGATGGCTCGCACGTTGGGCGTTGAAGCTGCAAGCATATAATTTTGAGATTTTGCATTGACTGGGAGCAAAACAACAAAATGCAGATTGTCTCTCTAGGCTGCTGACAGTCGCAATCACAGCGGATCTAGCCACCATAATGTATGAGAAGATGGTGGTAAATAAATACCAGGATGAGCTGCCGCATGTGATCAAGTTACTAGATGGACTTAGGGCGGATACCTTTCTACGTGAAGGAGAACTATATAAGCGGATTGGTGACCAGATGTTGAGTTTCCCTAAGCCTTCAGCACGACCTGCAATAATTATGGATGCTCAACAGGCTGTAGGCCATGGAGGGTTGTGGAAAACACTGGAGATGTTGTGATCCCAATACTGGAAGAGCATGAATTATGACATATTGGAAACAATTAGTTGTTGTCATCAGTTTCAAGTAGAAAAACCTTTCCACAAGAAAACCAAATACCAACTAGTGAAGCCCCAGTTCACTTGGCACACCATTTCCATTGATGTAGTGGGACCTCTGCTGAATAGTGCCAATTGATCCAAGTATATAATTGTCATTATCAATCACTTGACCTGATGGGTGGAAGCTAGGGCTATTAGAGACTTGGGTGTGGTAATTACTGCCAAATTCATTATGAAGTGCATTATACAGCGGCATGGCTGCCTGCAGTTCATTCTGACAGACAATGGAACCAACTTCACTTCATATATTCTGCCAAAGTTAAACAAGTTGATGGCAATTCGCGTGGTTTTGACCACCCCATATCATCCAGAATCCAATGGGATGGTGGAGCGAGTCAATGGAACCCTAGTGAACATACTCCGCAAATTGATAATGGATGGGCCCTCAAGATGGAGTACCCTTCTACCTACTGCTGTGTTCACTTACAATATCAGCTATCATTCGTCCACTGGTAAGAGCCTGTTTCAACTGTTGTATGGTTGACATCTGGCTCTGACTGCCTTGTTATATTTGTGTGTAGAGGACACTGGTGGGGTGAATCCTCACGCGATATCTGAATCAACTCATGGATACTTTGATCAAGTTGCAATTGGAAGCCTACTCCACCAGTCTAGTGAAGAAAATCTCTGACCAGGCAGCCAACCAGAAGCAACAGAGTGGTCTTCCATTGTTCGCTGTAGGGGACCATGTCTTATTCCACGACCAGCACGGATTTGGGCGAAAAACAAGCTCTCTGACATTTTTGGTTAGCCTATTTGAGATTATTGAGAAGACTGGCACAGATGTCTACACAATTAAGGAACCCTCTGGGGGTCAGGTTATCAACTGAGTCCACGCGAAGTTCCTTTGAGCATACAAACACTAAGAACCTATCATTCAGTCAAGGGTAATGTTACAATTCCAATATTACTGGATGATAAGCCCTAAGTCAATATGGCAGAATGTATAGAATCCGCTGGAATCGAACCAGTACTGGTAATTTAAGTGCATCAAAATGAGGCATTCGGAAAATCAAGAGGATTTATGCTGAGATTCAATACAAATAAGAGTAAGTCAAAAAGGAAAGCAGAATAGAAGAGTACCAAGCCAAGGATACATCCGGCTGAGGAACTGAGGTATAAAGAGTCTGATGGAAGATAAAAGGGAGGGAGGTTTTTACAAGAAGGGAGCGTGCAGATAAGTCTGCAATTTATATTATAATAAAGGTTGAAATAAGGGGCGATAGCTCCATACATATTTATTATATTATTATAAAATAAGCAATCCTCATATCGTCCAAATTTGGTTGCTTAGTGGCTCATACCCTGTGCAAAACCAACTTGGTGGTATTGAGCTCAAATGCTGAGAATTAAAAATTTCATTCCTGACTTCTTATTTTTCCTTGTTCACGTCTTCCCTTCCAACAATCTTGCTGCCTCCTTATGCATGGGCAGTGTGACTTCGTTGGATTTTGAGCTTGATCCAATGTCAGGGCTTGTAAATAACTACTTGTCATATAAACTTGCTAATGGCCCTGAGATTGCCACATACAATATCTTTGATGTCAATCAGGCCTTTATTTTCACTAACTTGGTTTCTTGGCTTTGGTGCAAACCTGCTTCAGTACATATGGAATTAAATATCCTGTTGGGCCTCGAGAATCAGATTTCAAAAGACCAGCGCATCCTGGTGCTCTACTGAGCCCTTTGCAAAAGCCTGGTGAAAGGGCTTCCCAAAATGTATGTCCCACAGATGGCTCTTCTGGGTGCTTGCATTCACTTCCCTACTTCCTCGCTCCCCACAAATGCCATGCCTGACATGTGCATGGTTTTAGATGAGGCCCATTCACAGATGTTATGCACAAAAGTGTTCCTCCCCAGTTTACCCCTGACTTGAAAGCCTTCTTTTAACTATATCTTCCTTTCTGCGGCATTTACTTCCAATTTAAACCTTTCTCGCCTGTTCCAAAGTCCCTTCCAATGGTATTTCCTTTATTTCAATGCCTTTCTTAAGATGACAAGGTCATCATGCCTGGTGCAGAGCCTTTTTGGGTTTAGCACATCACCAACAAGATTTGGATAGTCAAGATTTGTATAAGATTTGCATTTCTATGACTCTGCTACAGGCTTCCCCAGTTTGATATCACTCTCCTCCCCCTCCTAAAGAAGGGTTACCTAGTTCCAGTGATGATGAGGCATAAAATTTCTAATTAAATCCTTATGTTTTAATTTTTTGTCTTTTTTTCTTTTATTATTATATTTATTTTATTATTATTATTTTCATCTTTTTTTTCAATTTTTGTGTTATTATTTTTATGATACAGATGAAAGAACTTATTGTGTACTCAATTCACAACCCAGCCGCCTTGATCCTTAATGGGATTTACATCTTCAGTTGATTTCTCCAATATAATAAATGGACCTTTCCAAAGCGAGGCAGCTTGTGTGCATGGCCTGCATTATGAGTGTCACAATATAATAATAAGTCTCCTTTCTTGAACTTAGTCACCGTAGCTCATTTAAGCATCATCATAGCTCTTCTGACTAGTTTTTTGACTAATCACGTTTTAGTAGGCTTCAGATTGCAACTTGATTAGGGTCTTCGCTAATGCAAAACATAATTATTTGGGCTAATTGCTTCAGTTAAACTGATTACTAAATATAGTACTGGAGGCTGAGCGAGCTGTCTACTATACATAAGTCAAAATTGAGAGTGGCCTGAGATGCTGTGGTGCCTAATATTGTATGCAACCATGGTAGCACTAATTGAAGTGGCCCATTGTCAAGGCGCTGAGGCTGCATTTTTGTGTAATATGCTGACTAGAGTGTCATTCACTCGTACTACCATACTATTAGTCTCAGGATGGTATGGTGTTGACAACACTACTTTAATAACATCAACTCATTTAACCATTGTACCATCTGGGCAGTAAAATTTGTGCTATTGTCCGTCAAGATCTTCTGGGGTCATTCATTCCTATTAATAATACTAACCATAATGAATTTGGCAGTAGTTAGAACCACTGTGTCTCAAATTGCTTTTGATTCCACCCTTTTTGTCGGATGGTTCATAGCAACAATTATGTATTTGTTGCTTGGGCTACTCATAGGCAAAAAGACAACTATATAAATTGACACGGTATGCCAGGCCCAGTCAGGTTTTATCAAATGATATTTCACATCCAACTTCATAGGCTTTGCAATTTGGCATGAATGACATTTATTGAGCACATCTTAGATATCAAATCGCATGGAATCCCAATAGTAACTCAATCAAAAATTTTAGCATCTTGGTCAATCCCCCATGCCCAATGGCCTTGTGTGCTTGTGTAATAATCTCCATTTGGTCATAAGGTTTTAAGAAAATTTGACGCTGCCCCTCAGGCTTAAGCTTGTATAAAACTCCATTTCGTTATTTGGTGTCAGTTAATGCTTTTCTAATCGCCTTTTGTACTTTAGGTAGCTCAACTCCATACCTTCAAGTAATTATTTTTTCATGAAGCTCATTGGCCAAAATTCTCAGGAGAGTTACAATAGAAAGTTACAATATTCCATCTGAATTTTGATGGGCCGCTCCAGCTCTATGAATAATTTCATAACCATACGCTTGTAATTTCAGAGCCCAGTGGGCTATTCGTCCCTCAGGTTCCTTGTGACTGTGGAGCCATCATAATGAGATGTGATCTGTCACTACTTGAACTTGGTGCCATGAATGTAAACCTAAATTGTTTACAAGCATAGATGACAGCCAAAGATTCTCGCTTGGTCACCGTATAATTACGCTCATGCTTATTCAGCATCCTGCTGCAATAAGCGACCATATGCTCCTTACCATCATCCCCAATCTGAGATAGTACATTATCAATCGCAGTCAAAAAGGCGTCAGTTTATATGATAAAAGGCCTGCTGAGATCTGAATATTGGAGGACAGGCGCCGTGCTAATTTTTGTTTTTAAAGCCTTAAAGGCTTGTTGGTACTCATCTTCCCAGCAAAAACGAACTTTTCCTTGTAGTAAATGGAATAGGGGCTTAGCAATCCTCATGAACCCTTCTACAAATCTTCAATAGTATCCTACCAAGCTCAAGCATACTTGAACACCCCTCATAATTGTCAGAGGTTGCATTTTGTTAATGCCTCCACCTTTTGAGGTTGAGGACGCAAGCCCTTGGAATCAATGACGAACATGAGGTATCCAATTGACCTTTTGAGAATAGACATTTTCTAGGTTTTATTTTAAGATTGCCCTTCAACAGCCATTTGAACACTTGTACAATGTGCTTCAGATGTTCGGAAAATGTTCACATAAAGACATTAATATCATCCAGGTACTCCAGTATGCAGGATAATTTAAGGTTCCCCAAAATTGTGTCCATTGCGCGCTGAAAGGTTGCTGGAGCATTGCACAGCCCCTATGGCATGCGCATCAGTTGGAACGGCACTTGAGCAGCAATCATCGCGCACTTTTCCTGCTCCTCTTGAGGCAGTTCAATTTGCCTATATCCTGAGATAAGGTCCATTGCAGTAAATTACTTCTACCCTCCAGACGGTCCAGAGCATCATCAATTCTGGGAAAAAGATACAAATCCTTTTTTGTGATGACATTGAGGCGTCAATAATCTATAACAACTTGATTGCCGCTGTCTTTTTTTCTTTGCAATAAAATGGGGCTGGCCCACGGCTTTTGGAGGGCACAATCATTTTATTTTTCAGCAATTTGTCTAGCTCTTCTCCGACTATTTCGTCGCTAGTCCTGGGGCACCAAATTGCCTCATTCTTTTAGGCACATGGTCCCCGGTGTCAACAACATACTGTACTCTTTTTGCACAACTTAAATCTTAGTCATTTTTGCAAAAATTTCGAATTATCGTTCAAACAACTATAGTGCTTCATCTTTCTGTTGTTCTGATAATCCTGTAAATGATTCTTGAGGAATTACAGTATGTGCTCCAAGGCTTTCAGTAGGTAAATCAAGCTCAAATAAGTAACAAATTTGACAGCTGATTTCAACTTGTCCCTCAGAAACAGATTCATGAATGTGACTACTTTATATTTCTTGACCTTAATACTTCAGCTGGTCAAACTTGCTAGTAGGACATCAATTTCCCCATGCTCTGTTATAAGTATTCCAGGCGCCACACTAGGCTCCATTAAAGAATGATTCCATGGGGATACAACCTCCCTGTATAGTCCTTCTGGAATATCCGGCGTGGTCCCAGTCCTCATACCCAGTTGATAGCCTGAAGCTATTGTTGAATCCTTATTTGCACGTAGAGATATTCCTCAATTTTCGTTTATGGCAATTTGCATGGGTCGGCTTCAATTTACCCAGTGAATAATCTTACTGGTTTATCCCATCAGCATATGATATAATGATAAAGTTTCTGTGCCGGCTTGTGGGCTTTTTATTGTCATGAGAGTAATAAATTAGAATTAATTAGCCCAATATCTTCATGATGAATCTTTAAAATTGCATGAGATCCCAAAAGTCCTTTAAAACCTAGTTCTAATTAATATGTCATATTTGGCGTTTGGAAACACTAGTGCAGGTGCAGCTACTAGCAAAGTTCCAGATTGCAGTGGCAAGGCGCTGTATGCTCCTCCACTCTTAGTGTTGTTAAGGCCTGCGGTCCCATATTCCCTGTGATGGTCAATGTCCAGAGCTATTTTCAATTTATATACCAACTTCGTGGGAACAATGTTTATAGGTTCTGCGCTATCAACAATAGCTACAACTCTGATCTTATTGACCAGAATATCCATGTAGGTGCACTCAGATTACTAAGAATCAATAGAGTTTACTAAGTGAATATGGGAATAATCTGGAGAGTTATGAGTGTGCTTCAGAGTATTTTAAATACTGGGACATTCATTGATGAATGTGTCGATTGGCATAGCTATATTCACCCCTTTCAAGCTTGGGGTATCTGCTGCATTGCTTGGCCCTTCGGCTGAGATATTATCAAATACTTGTTGCACACAGGGTTTAGTGACTACTTCAGAGGCTTCAGGTATGACAACCTTACTCTGGGAGCGTAACCGCATGGACATTTGAGGAATCTTTATTTGATACTAAAATAGAAATCATTTCCTTGTTAACCTTTGCCCTGTGGCCTGTATTTTCTTATCGATCAGGTGGGACTGGTGTCTTTGACACAATAGAGTGTCCCACATCTATTGTTCTTGTTCTTTTCCCTCCTCCTGCACGTTATTTGGAAGGACTACAATGACATTTAACTGACAGCATCAGGAAGAAAAGCGACCTTTTAGATTGCAATTAAAGCAAGTGATCTCATTCATTGGCGTGGGGCTCTTGTATCTGAGTTTTGCTCATTTTCACAGGCGGATCACTGTCAATCTTCTTTTTGGTTTTAAAGGGCTTTCCATCAGAGGCATAAGGTCCTAATTTATACCCAGTATTAGGAGGGCAATAATTTTGTGAACATCTGTGCAAATAATCAACCAATTCAGATGTTGCAAGGTTTTTCACAAAAGCAGGCAATAAAGTGTTCAACAAATTTTAGTAAGGTTATACTGCATATTCTAGTGCAATTTTTGCATCAAAATTGACCATAGCCTTTGCGGCTAGGAGAACTTGAGCTTTCCAATAGAATTGATCCGCAAATTTATCAATTACTTCATCTTTCTTAAAGCAAATGTTCATAGATTTAGATTTTCTGGTTGACATTCGTTCTGGCCCTCCAAATTCATGAAGCACAGGCTCTTTGACTTCAGCGTAGGTTAAATTTTCGTTAATGTGAGGCATAATCAACTCAATGCTCCACTGATCCAAGCAGTTGATCATAGTGGCTGCTTTGTTATGGTCACTGGCCCCATACATGGCCATTTTAAAGCGTTTGACAATTGTAATTATACTTCTGTTCTTTTCAAAAGCAGGCAGGCTTGCTGGTTTGTAATTATCGCTTTCCCATCTATGGTTATCACAATTACTTCATTGTTGGCTTGATCCAGGCGTACTAGGGTGGTGAGGCATTGTATCACGGTTTGAGGTGTTGGGGTTGGCCAAAGCAACCAAATTTCTAGGCATTTATCAACATGGCACAGCGGACATTTCAGTAGCTATTTTCAAAGCTTCATCCTCATAATATTTGGAAGATTTTCCAGTCAAGTTGTTTGTGGCACACTGACAACGCCCGTCATCCAGAGCTCAGATTTAATTGTTGATTTTATTTTTCAAATTGACATGAGTTCAATTTTTTAACTTTAATTTCTCAAACTCCTCATTCAAGCTAGTAGTTTATAGTTGCATGGTGGAAATCACTTATCCTTTTGCTTAATTGCCTTCTTGCACTGGTTTATTTCTCCATGCAGAATATTGTTCACTCATTAATAGTGGTAACATCCTCATTAAGTTTTTTGGTCTGTCAATTAAAACGATCAATACAGTCTTAAATTTTTTTCATTCTCCATCCTTTGACCTTCAAATCGTGTGTGCCAGTAGTTAATTTTTAGGTGTATTCATCCATAATCTGGAAAATTTGGGTACTCAGTCATTAATACTGGTCACGAATTTATTGTTATGGTTTAGTTGCGCCTCTTGGGCTTCATTATTAAGCTTGATGAACTCTAAAGCATTAATGGAAGTTTGAGTAATATTGCTAACCCAAGGTTCAGTAACTCCTTTTTACTTTAAGAAATTGTTAAAGATGGGATGTAATCTGTCATTTAGCTCTTTTACTAATTCTGCAACCCTTTCATTAGCCCAAGTGGCTATATTATAATTCTCTTCCAAACTAGAATGGACCTCATTAAAGTTAGCTTTACAATCACTCATTTAAGATTTCGCCCACCTGGATGGAGTTGCATGAGAAGTTTAGTAACTTGGTAATGGCTGCATGATGGAGAGCAATTGTCATCTAAGAATTTCTGGAGGTGGGATATACAAATTCAATTAAGTATTGGGTGATATTTTCTACCCCAAATAAATTGTTTGGGAATGAGCTACACTCAATTGATGATGAGCTATATATCTCATCCACAACATCTCTCTGTCATTGGCTATAAAAAAGGATTGCTTCTATTGTCCGCAGGCCCTTGTCCCATTTGATACCCTCTTAACAACTGATGTTTAAGACGTTCCAGCTCTTCAGGTGACTGGGTTTGTTGGGGTAGATAATAATGGGTAAATCATTCCAATTAATCTGGGACAAAGTCATTTCAGTATTTCCATTGGGCCTGGTAATGGTTCTAATGATCGATTGGAATGCTCCCCTGGTCAGAGTGGTCACCATCTGCGTTCCTAGTTATGAGCGCCACTTGTTGAAGTTTTGCACTACTTCAGATGGCTGGTTTTTTCTGTGGCATGGTGAATTTTTAAACGTCTATTGTATAATGACAATAGACAAGATGGTGACAATAGTTAAGATATAACTCATTAATAATAACACTTGAAGCCATATTCTTCTGTTGTTACTTGGAAGATGGCACGCTGCACTGACCCTTCTAATCCCAAGTAAATTCTCAACTTAATAAAACATAAAGTATTAAATATAAAAAGTTTATAGGTTAAACTATGAACTTGTGGTAATAGTTGATTGTACTTAATTAGTATCAACTCAGAGATACTTTATAGGGTTTTATGTTCACCACATCTTTTCCATAACATCTCATTTTAAATGGCACTTGGCCAGAGGAACACATAATAAATTCATTTTAGGGTCATAAAATCCTTTTGAATCAGGGCATCTCACACAGCCTCAGGGTCAATATCAAGTTCATAAATATTCTCAAGACAGCGTTTCTAACGCATCAGCAGGTAGCTGAACTGATGCTATTCTCAAGCAATCAGCAGCACATACCAAGGCAATTCATACCACCAATTAGTAATTAATTTGATAAAAAACTAGATTTACAATAAAAACTGATTTTGACAGACCAAAAAGCATATGTGCCCAAGTCATTAATCCAATTATTATTAAGTCCGACCTAACTAACAAAGCCCTTGAGCCCATGTCATCATAATTAAATATTATTAAGTGGGATTGCTAGTCTGTGGATCCCAAGCTTCACATAAATATAGAATATTCCTGATTCATAATCACCGATATTCAATATGATCCCTAATAAAATAAGCATTATAACTCTTATGTCCCTATCAGATATCCAATGATTAGGTCCAGTCAACTACTCAACAACCCTGTTATAAGCTTTCTGCTGGTCTAAGAAAACATGAGCACCAGTAGTCATGGATTGGCATATGTTGGATGCAGTGTGTAAGTTGTCCCATATAGAACACTTGGGAATGAAACCAAATTTCTCAGAGGATATTAGTCATAGGCAACTTCCCCTAGGTGGTTGACCATAATTTTAGTAATTAATTTAGTATCTATGTTACTAAGTAATATGGGGCGTCTGTTGGCCAAGTCCAGCTTATCCCCTTTTTTATACAGTGTGATTGCGTACGCCTCCTGAACCCTAGGAAGTAGGCGCGTTTCTAACAGACACTGGTTCTTTGAGGCTAGCATTAAAGAGGAGAAATAAATAAAATATATCTTATAGAACTCATATGGAAGCCCGTCTGGACCTGGGCATTTTCTGTGCGGTACACCACAAACTGCATACCAGAGTTCATCCCAAGAAATCAATTCATCAACTCCAGATAACGAGAAATGGTGCAGATATGTGCGCTATCAATAAACTCTTCACCTTCATCCAGTTCAACTGGATTGGAGTGATACAATTCAGAGTAATAGTTTTGAACTATAATTTTCACTTTGGCTGAAGTTTCAATGATGGAGTGGTCTGGCCGCCTTATCTGTGTGCAGTCTAAGCTCTGTTGTGGTGAGAAGATTTTTTTTGAAAAAATTGGTGGAGCATGTGTTATCCATTATTAAACGTTTCACTTTGAACTGAACACAAATGAGATGTTTGTGTTGCCGTACCACTGCGTTGAGACAAGCAAACACTTCTGCCCACTTGCGACCCCAAGCAGGGCTGTAGCCTGCAGCAGGGACATTAGACTTCAGGTGGACCACTTCTGAAAGCGTGTGCATAATGACTGCTGAGGCAGCCCAAGAGCGACGCGATGAGAGGTGGCATGCTTAACAGATGGTATTCACTTTGAAGGCTGACCATTTAGTAAGTGGTTCCACATATAATGGTGTGGTGAACCCTGGTGCAAATTTTTAGTGTCCACCCATTAGGAATACTTAGCGACGTGGAATTATCTGGACAAAGTTTGAACCACTTTGGCGCCTGTGCCACTGGGCTTGACAAAGAGAAGTAAATTGACATCAATCTGTGGTCAGAGAAATTGATTTTCTTGTCATAAAATGTGCAACCTGAGACTAAAAGTTTAATGGGGCAAGAATAAGGCTATTGCGGGACATAGACCTCATCTGACCGTTGTGCACATGGGGATGGAACATGTCAGGGAGCAGCGGTGCATGTTTGGGGAGGTTATCAAAAAGCCCCAAAGTGGCTTTAAGAACGCATATTTTGACATGCCCCCAAAGGGGGGTAGGCATATAAGGCCAACAGTCAGTGGCTGGGTTGTCCCAGCAGTTCATGTTGACCACCATCAATGGATCAGGTGGAAGTGGGAGTTAAGATACAGCCAAGAGGAATTACTGTCAAGCCCAAATAAATGTTGGGCCATAAATAATAGTAATAGTAGCTTGCACTTTGTCATCCCACGAAAATGACACTACAAGAACATGGCCATTGAGGTACAAATAATTATAAATAAACTTAAAACTATGGGTCATGTGTATAAGCACCCCACAGTGTGGTGACCAAGAGGAAAGGGAGGTGAGAAGCATGATTGCCCATGTTTCCTTAGCACCGTGTGAACAGTGGGTTTTTGAATGACCAGGATGTCCACAGGTAAATTTAAAAAAAATCAGTTTCCTAGCCCAGGATGGCGAGGCCTTGAGTCCAGAAATGTTCAACGTCCCTATTGTGAAGGCTCTTTCCATCAAACCTTAGGTGCAATGGGAAGGGCCCTCTTGCCCTTCTGACTCTGTTTATACAGCAGAACCATTATGCAAATGAAGCTTCATCATTTTGTATGAGGTTTTGAGGGATTCCTTCACACCAGGGTTATCTTTTGGTTTTGGAGATTTTTGAGATTTAGCTCAAATTTTAAAACCGGTGTTCTCCTGTGGTTCATTTTTGGAGGTCAACAAAAATTCAGGAGGGAAGTAGGTGGAAGAATTGGTTTTCTTTGGTGCTTTATAATTTTTCTTAGGTAAATCTGACTCACTCATCTGGTCTGAAGGTTGGTTGTCTCCATCTGATTGGTGAGCTGATTCTTGAGCTGCCTCAGCTGCAAATGACTTGATGTCATCCTGGGTCTGGTCAGGCGGGATCATGGACGCGGCCATGGCAGCTGCTCTATGGGCCTTTTTGGCCTTCTTGCACTCCTGCAGGGACACAGATTTAACCTTAATGTAACACCCCTGCGCGCCCCATGGTAAGGCGGTGTCAATGTCAATGGCAGGTTCATAATGAAGTCTGCGCTTCCCTTTGCATCAGGGAGGATTTTGTTTTAGGTGATGCCCTCTCTGGAAGGGCATGTGTGCACTTTGTGGCCAAAATCGTGACAAAAGTTGTAAATAGGAGGCGCGCTATTCACCATGAAGCGGAATGGGTGAGTTTCCTGCCACTCAGTATTCACAACTGCATTGTGGGGGATTTGGGTAAAGTCTTCCATGATGTCAGGAGAGTATCTGTAACTATCCGTTTCCCAGCGTGACGGTGCAGATTGCACAGGGCCAACGCCAGGAAACCAGCCAATATAAGGGCAGCTGCTAGTGCCCCACAGATGGTGCTGGAGCTGGAGCAGCTAACTGCAAAAGTGGTTATCCACAGTGGTAAACCTTCAACTGAAACAACGGGGTGCTGGGAGGGAGCAGTAGGGGGCGGCACAGGTTGGAGGGAACCTGGGCAGCCCAACGGAGCACCAAAAGAAGGTCTTACCGTTGTTACAATCAACTGGTTAATATATTGCAAGACCTCCTCAAAGAGTCCGCGCACAGGTTAACTGGAGATAACATAAAAAAATGTGCAAAAATTGGGTTTTATTTTAATGGAAATATGACCAACAAGGAATGTTGGTCAGAGGAAAATGTATTTAAGCTTGGATGGGGATTTGGGTTTATGCCGCAGTGGGCCCAAGCAGCGACTCGCCAATAGGGTGATACTTCCATCCAAGTTAGTAAAATAGGCTGAAACTGACTTCACTCGGGTTATTGACTGATGTTGGATTTGACCTGAGCGCGTTAATTCATAGCAGGAATGGGTTTTGAACCCTTGTTCCAAAACTAAGCAAACTGAACCATCAACCTTAATTTGGTAAATAATTCTTTTAACGCGAATGCCTTGCTGCAAGGCTGGACCCTAGGTTCCTCCTGCAGGCCAACCTGAGCATACCTGGCCTGCACCCAGCGCTGGTCCACGGTATGCTTCAGGTCTGGAAGGGCCTGAAGTTTCACCTTTTGGGCTTCTTGGCGCCCAGCCTTGTCTTTAGCATCTACACCCACAATAACGTCATTAGTACATGACATTACCCTCTCCTCCATGAGGGGCTCCACCCCCCTCCAGGGGCATGAGCAAGGAGAAGTTCTTGTGAGCGGGGGCCAACTTCATAGTGGCAATGATTGGAGGTGACTGAGAGCCGGCGGCCTGAGAGAAACGCTGGTGGAAAGCCTCTATCAATTATTGGGCATGGGCGCAATTCCGCGCAGGAACCCAACTGTTCTCTGCCGCATCAAACCCCTTCCACAACACCAGGTACTCCAGTCTTCTCTTCACATGATGCGAGGCAACAATCTCCTTCACTTCCCACTCTGGCGCCCCATCCACAAGATATGCCTCAGGAATCTCTGGAGGGGAGCCCTCAAATAACGTAAGCTTGCTCTCATGGAAGACAGAAAAGATATGGAACGAGGGGGAAGATCCTACTGGTATGAGGCGTGGCCCACCTTCTCAACAACGCGGTAAGGCCCAATCCTCTTAGGTCCCAGCTTCTTGCATGGCTGCTTGATTGGGATGTTTTTCGCATCCAGCATCACCAGATCTCCTTCTTTGTATGCCGGTCCAACCCGTCCCTTACTATCTGCGTTCTCCTTGCAAGCCTGTATGGCCGCATCTAAATTCGTGCTCACCCCTTTGTGGACCTTCTTGATCATTTTCGCAAAGTCCAACACCGCTTCCACCTTGGACCCACAAGCAGGCTCCATGTTGAAGGTGGGATTGAAGCCATAGTTGGCAAAGAAGGGAGAACAACTGATTGATGCATGTTGCGCATTGTTATAACTAAATTGGGCCATAGGGAGATGAGAAACACAATATGAATGACCTGCGGCGGTGTAACACCGCAAGAACTGTTCAAGGCACTGATTTACTCGTTCCATCTGCCCATCCAATTGGGGGTGTTAAGCAGTTGAATGGCAAGGGCGGATTTTCAGAGTCTTACACAACTCCTCTTAAAAGACAGAGGTAAACTGGGGCCCCAATCACTAACTATCTCCTGGGCGACCCCATGAAGGGCGAACACATGGGTAATGAACAGTTTAGTCATCTCCACCTCAGTGACTGTGGTCTGGCAAGGGATAAAGTGGGCGAACTTCGTAGAAAGGTCCGCCACTACCATAATGTCATTGTAGCCATTAGATACAGGCTTTTTTACAATAAAATCCACCATTAAAGAATTCCAAGGACCTTCAGTTTTTTGAACGGGTACCAACAACCCCATGAGAAGCTGCCAATTTGGTTTCATTTGGTTGCAGACTAGGCACTCTTTACATTACCAACCTACCTGAGCGGCTAATCCCTTCCAATTGTAAAAGCAGCGGATAAGCTCAAGGGTCTTTGCCTTTCCTGGATGACCAACAGTGATTCCATCATGATGGTCCCGGATGATTTCCAGGCGAAGTGGTCCAGAAGGAACCCATAAGCGCCACTGCAACCACACCATCTCATCCTTCATGTAATAACCTCTGGCAATATCCTCCTGATTCAAGGCGCTCTTTGCAAGGACCATAGTATATTCAGCTGACAACGGCTTAGAGAGGACCACCTTTCTGAAAAAACCATATTCCTCCGCATTTTCTAGAGGAGCAAGCGCTGGCTTCTTGGCTAAGGGAGTGGGAAGTGGGGATGCAATCTGACCTGGCGGAATCATCAACTGGGTATTATGCATCTCCACCTCCTTGTGATCAGGAGCTGGGGCAGGGTTGCGGCTTAAGGCGTCCGCCAACCCATTCTCCTTGCCCTTGGTGAACTCATAAGAAATCACAAATTGGGCGAGGGTCTCATGCCACTGGGTTTGCTGTGGGGTTAGGACATGAGGTGCGTGGTAGTAAAGCAAAGCATGGTGGTCTGTACATACGCAGAAGGGTTGGGATGAGCCATGCAAGTGATGACGCCAATAAGTAAGCGCCCTAACCACTGCCAATAACTCCTTGTCATAAACGGCGTAATTTAACTCTGGAAAAGACATCTTCCTTGAAAAATATCCCACCGGATGCTCTATTCCATCTTTGCCTACTTGTAAAAGGGCTGCCGCTATGGCGAAGTTAGAGGCATCTGAAGCAACAATAAACTCTTTCTTTGGGTCAACATGGCGAAGAACAGAAGTGGACAGCAACATACACTTTACTGCTTGGAAGGCGTCCTCCAAAACGGAAGACCAATGTAGTACTTTTGCCCCACTCACCTTATACAAAGGCGCGGCAACTTCAGAAAGGTTTAGGGTGAAATTCTTAAGGAACGTACACATCCCCAATAAAACTTCTCAACTCCTTTACTGACGTTGGGGTGGACCACTCACGAATCGCCTTCTCCTTGCCTGGAGTTATCATGTGCCCTTGGTCAAAAGCAACGTTGCCCAGAAACGTGACCTGGGACTTAAAGATCTCGCACTTTGATATTTTCAACTAAGGCTAGCTGCCTTTAACCGCTCCACCACCTGAAAAAGGTGACCTGCATGGGATTCCTGATCAGGGGAAAACACCAGGATATCATCCATGTAAGCGACCGCGCATACCCCTAACAGGCCCGCAATGCTGCATCAATGCAGCGTTGGAAGACAGCAGGAGCATTCTTAAGCCCAAAGGACATGACCCAAAACTGGAAGATCCCTTTTGGGTACAGAATGCGGTCAAACACTCTTGTCCCTTTTTAATCTAAATCTGATTGAACGCGTTGAGGCAATCCAACTTGGAGAAGACCTTCGCCTTCTCCACATAACGTGAAATCTGTGAATCCAAAGGGATGGGATGGAGGTCTGGTACAGTAACGTTGTTAAGGTTACCATAGTCTACGCAGGGGCGTAAGGTACCATCAGACTTCCCCACGAAGAGTAAGGGGGAGCATACAGGGGTAGGTACGCTGAAAAATCGCACCCTTGGCTGACTGTTCTTTCACCAACACATCCAACGCCTCTTCCTCCCAAACAGTTAAAGGGTAAATAGGAGAAGAGATATGCACTAGATCCACCATGAGCTTAAAGTCACAATCAAACTCAGAGTGCTCAGGGAGTGCGTTGGCAGATGCTGCATCAAAAGAGGATTCCAAACCCTCCAAGCAAGAAGGTATAGGGATTTCCAATGAGAGCTTCTGCATTGAGACAAGGATACAAGGGATACGGGGGGCCAGTGGGTCAAGTCGCCTGGGGGCGTTTTCTTTATAAAAAGGCACAACAAATGTGCGACCATTCTTCATGGTGAGAGACAAGGTATTCTTCTTCAGGTTAGTTCTTGCGTCAAACTTCCGCCACCATTCCACACCCAAAATGATAGGGAACAGGAGGTTTTTGATTGCACTGAAGTGATCAGACAAGTGGTACTTGCCAACCTGATAATCCACTGTTCCAATGATCTTCAGAGTGGAAATACCTTGGGACGCCCCTCCTCTAAACACATGACCTGGCAAGTAACTCAGCCCAAGGTAGTCAGCTAAGTACTGGTCCATATAGTTTCCAGTAGCGCCAGTATCCACAAAAATAGTAGTGGTAAGTTTCCCTAAAGGCGAGGAGAGGGTGGCAGTCAATATAAATTACCCAGAATGGTCTTTACTTATGGAAGATAATGACAACACTTCACCAAAGTTCTCATTATCTAGCTCAAGCCTGCACACAGAATGGGTTTGGGAATCAAAAAAGGGGGTGGGATATTTGGCCACTCTTAATACTGAGGCCACATACCCCACCATGCTTCTGCAAGTGCATATACTTGATTATATCTGAAACGAAGTTTCTTCTCCACCTCCTGAGTGCCCCAGATCGTGGTAGAGGTCAACTGTGGGTTCTTAGGGGCAATTTGATACACAGAAATAGAGTCCTCATCCAAGCCATATGACCAAACAAAAGGTTCAGAGATAGAGGCCAGGGTTTCGTTATAAAACGCAGTTTTGGATGCAAATGACCCTATCCCTGAAACTGTGACAGAATGCTAAATGTTATCCAAGGTCAACACCACCAGGCCCATCTGCGCTGATTCCGCCGGCATTGTCTGAATGCGCTGGTGATGGAATTTTTGTTTCATAGAATGAAATTTAGTATCTTTGGTGGAAAGTCAGGGAATTGCAACTTTCGGACATCGAAGTGTCCAACTCCACCAGGTATGAACACAAAGGGTGTATACTTTACAGTTGGAGGCAAAAAATAACGCCAAGTTGCTCCAACCTTTCTGGAAAATGAGGAAACAGCGGTGCGGCTAATGACAGCTGGAGCCCACAGCTGACAGCCACTGTTTCCACTTCAGAAAAGTTTCATGCAGAAAAAGTTTGTGCACATAAGAAAAGGTGGTTGGTCATCTTATGTCAGGAGAGTATCTGTAACTCTCTGTTCCCAGCGTGGCGGTGCAGATTGCGTAGGGCCAACGCCAGGAAACCAGCCAATATAAGGGCAGCTGCTAGTGCCCCACAGATGGTGCTGGAGCTGGAGCAGCTAACTGCAAAAGTGGTTATCCACAGTGGTAAACCTTCAACTGAAACAACGGGGTGCTGGGAGGGAGCAGTAGGGGGTGGCACAGGTTGGAGGGAACCTGGGCGGCCCAACGGAGCACTGAAAGAATGTCTTACCATTGTTACAATTAACTGGTTAATATATTGTGAGACCTCCTCGAAGAGGTCCGCGCACAGGTTAACTGGAAATAACCTAAAAAATGTGCAAAAATCAGTTTTTATTTTAATGGAAAGATGACCAACAAGGAATGTTGGTCAGAGGAAAATGTAATTAAGCTTGGATGGGGAAATGGGGTTATGCCGCAGTGGGCCCAAGCAGCGACTCACCAATAGGGCGATACTTCAATCCAAGTTAATAAAATAGTCCAAAACTGACTTCACTTGAGTTATTGACTGAAGTTGGATTTGACCCAAGCGCGTTATTTCATAGCAGGAACAGGTTTTGAACCCTTATTCTGAAACTAAGCTAACTGAACCATCCGCCTTAATTTGGAAAATAGCTCATTTTAACGCGAATGCCTTGCTGAAAGGCTGGGCCCTAGGTTCCTCCTCCAGGCCAACCTGAGCATACCTGGCCTGCACCCAGCGCTGGTCCACGGTATGCTTCAGGTCTGAAAGGGCCTGAAGTTTCACCTTTTGGGCTTCTTGGCGCCCAGCCTTGTCTTTAGCATCTACACCCACAATAACGTCATTGGTACATGACACATGATGACCATGGTTTGGGTGATCACTGCAATTGCTTTGCCCATGCAAAGGTCCAGCATAAGTGTAAAGCGTTGCATTTTGAAAGAATAAAGTTCCCCTTAGCATTTAAGCCCAGCCATGAGGTGGTGCTTCAGCACTGGGCACTTTATCGTTGTGGGGAGAAAGAAGAAGGTAGAATAAATTTGGTTTATTTGGTCTACTGAGTTCACTTCATCTTGACCAACCGTTGACCATCTGGGAGGTCTACCACCACATGCACCTATGCAGCTTCATCCGCTGCTTGTTTAGTTTAAAATCTAAGATCCAAACCAACCATAGGCCATAGAGTGTGGTGCAACATATACTGCATCCAGGAAGTGTTTGTGCACATCTCCACAGAACTTTTCCTAAAGCGCCATTTAAAATTATCCATGAAAACTCAAACCCCATGCTCCACTGATGACAGGGACTGTGAATGCAGAGTTTTAGTAAACTGGTTGCATTTTAATTTCCAGGATAAAATCTCTGGGGAAATACTCACCGCCAGTTTTTTATTTTTATCTAGGCTGACAGTGTCGCCAGGGCATTTACAAACTTTGGATGGTGTGGTACCCAATCCTGTGCCCTTTACTTTGCTAGCACAACAGCTACCCAATATTGGATGCACACTAATCACCTCAAAGAGATTATCAAACTTAACTAGTCTTAAATTAATTTTGTTGCAATTAGTGATTGCAACAAGAGTGAAAAGTTAAGGATTTTACCTTAAAAAGAATTAGATAGACAAATAGGGTAGAAGCCTTGTAATTGTTAAGTATCCTTGAATTGTGCTATATAATAGTGGCGTATAAAACATTGTTAAACAGTAAGATTTTTATTTTAGGAGTAATATTTATGAGGAATGAAGCTCCAATACTTTAGAGGAAAATTGAAAGGAACTCCAAGATAAGACATATCCAATTTGAACATCTCATTTTTATGCCATCTTACAATATTTTAAAGTAGAGTAAAATTTTTTCCAATTAAATTTAGACCCCAACAGTGGTGGTAGTCAATCTTTGAGATCAGGGTTCAACCTGACATTTGAGATGATTTTTTTCCAGACTTTTTTTTAAATCCTGCCATTAAAAGGTGATTTAATTTTAAAATCAAAATAAAATCCTGGCAGGGATCACATACTCATGGACTTAAGGGCATGCATGAGAAAAGACAGAATGGGTTTTGGAGCATTAGCATCATGGGGCAGAAGTTTGGGGGAAAAAAACTAAAATATTTTTGTTAATGAGGCAAGTAATGATTCGCATTAATGCACTAGGCAAGTTATACAAAGTTTATTTAATCATCTCTTACTCACAAGAAAAGCTTTTGAGCTGTTGACACGTTTGAGGGGTAATTAAGATTTGAAAAAGAGAATCCTGAAGCATTAGCACATGATTGGCATGTGGCAAATGTATGATCCATAATCTCATCCTAGGCCTCATCATGTCAGACGGACAATAAATTTGGACAGGAATTACTATTTTCAAGCAGCTTCATGTCCACGTGGATGGTTTAACAAAAAGGAATATTTATTTAGCTTCTCTAATGATGAGTTAATAGTGGGGTCTTGAGGGAAGTCATTGATATTGTGGAAGCAATACTGAGAATTAAAATTAGAAGGCTGTAAAAATTATGGCTAATAAAATCTGGGATTAATATATTATGGACAGTCTTCATTGTCAACCTTTTTAAAAATAAATAAGTGTTCAAGATGGGTACTCAAAGGCAAGATATGGAAGCATATTGGCTGGGGAAAGAACAGTTGTCCACAAACCATTAGCCAAAGCAATTTAACAGGGGCTTGAGCAGCTTTCTGCTCTAGATTGTTTGGGAAAATTTGGTCTGATTGGCTGTCCTAGAAGGGGCTTCAGCAGCAATGGTTGAAAAGAGAGATGGATGATTAAACCTCACTTGAAACTTCAGGTGGTATGGTGTAAGGGCCACCGCTAGATGAAGGAGGTGCGGAAACCACCTTGGCAGCAATGAAAGGGCACTTAAACTTTGAGTGGTCCAACCAGAACTATTAAAATCAGATGGTGCAGCCATTTTAAAAATGGCTCAGAAAGGTTGGGGCAAAGAGGATCACAGTGCAAGGTGAATTAAAAAAAGGGTGTCCCAGAGGAAGGAGCGATTTATTTCAATGGCGTGAGGCCCTACAAGGCAGCTGGCCCTATTATTAACCACAAACTAGATGATAAGTTTGTCTGTAAGTGTTAAACCCTCCAGGAGCTCCTGGTGCAGATGCTCATTTGAAAGCTGGTTAGGCAGTCCAGAAAACTGGACCACCAGAGTGGAATCCACTGCAACTTAGTTTAATTAGTGGAGATTAAGTACAAAAAACAATCAGCATCTTTGCCACTACCATGGCTTGGTCTTCAATAGAGAAGACCAAGTCAATATACCCTTAAAGGGGCCTTTTTGATAATCTGGAGGGTTTGTAAACCACCTGATCCATCTCTGTGATGGCAGCCTTACGTAGGGGAGGATGTTCCCAAACTCAAACCAAATGCCAAAGCACAGGTTGCTCTGGGGGAGCGCCAGGGGTCTACCAAGCCCCGCCTAGGAGTGTGCAATATGTTGAGTTAGGTCCTTAGGGGGTATAAGGTGATTGGGGACTAGTGGTTAGTGAAACCATCCTAAGAACGCTTCAGCAATGGCAAAAATTTACAAAAGTCGGTGCATCACCACCCTCACATGGAGGTAGCAGGTTTCAGACTTGACATCATCCAAAAATTGATTCAGTGGAATGGTTACAGGTTGTTGTATTAAACTTAAAAATTTGAGTTTGATCATTTAAGTGATCAAAGTATAAAAAGATTTAAATGGGGGATCTAGAGGCATTTTATCAAGTCTAATGTAATTTTGCTCTAGTGATTGATCACCTGATAAAATAAGCTCTACTTTAAATTCAGCCTATTGTTAAAAGATGGTCGGAGTTTTTTATTTAGCTAAATATAATCAAAACCATTAAAAGATTAAATACTAAAATTTATATAATATGAGGTATCTTTGACTTAATTACACACTATTTTTTGTGTAACCTGATCCTTCTAATTAAATCCTCTTGTAATAAGTATATTGATTAATAAAACTAATAAATTGAAGTTCAAATCTTTTTTCTTAAAGCGCGTTTATATATAATATTAAAATTCATTAACTAGTTACTTAAGAAGGCTAACATGTCACTTTTATATGTATTCAGAGCTTGTTTTGAGGCATTTTTAAAAAATTTACACACAGTTAGTATATATGGTTTACCAGGTAATTTATCTACCCGGTTATTTTATGTAAAAGAAACAGTTAAAATACCAAGGGACAAGTAAAACTAATAAAATTTGTATTGTTAACATTATATACAATAAATGTGACAGTACCACATTTATTATTCATTAAGCTTATATAATTATACTATGTCAGAAAAAATTGGCTTTATGTATTATCACTAACTTAAGGCAGCAAATATAGAAATTTCAATAAATCTAGTTTATAATTTACAATAATTATCATCATTACCTAAAGAAGTGATGCAGAATGATGTAATTTGTCGTCCACATTATAAATATATAGTAATATTAAGCATCAAATATAATATTGAACAGTATATAAACTTTAGATTGAAAATTGGTGGTATCATGAGCTGCATTGACTTCAAATTAAAACAAAGTATATACAAATTATCCATTTTGATATAAGCTTATAATTAATATGGGATTATGTCAAGATTTGCTATATATAAAAATATAAAAATTGTATATATAATCACATTATATATTTAATTTTTACCCAAAAAATAATTGTATCAGAGAAAAAGCTCTAGCTTAGTCATACTAAGTTACATCTTAATCTATACTTATGCTAAATTGCTTCAATGAACTCAAAATATTAGCTATGTTCATATAAGGTTTAAGAGTAACTTCTAGTTAAAATTTTAATTTCATCAATTTATTTTATACCTACTATATTTTTTAGCTAGTATTTTTATTCAATAAAAAGATTTATTTTAGTTTAGGGGTGGATAGCCTAGTTGGTTAAGCGTCTGACTACCACAATTATGGCATAGTTATTTATGTTTATTCATATAGTGTAAGGAGAGTATCTGTAACTCTCTCATTCCCAGCGAGGTAGTGCAAGGTGCACAGCCAAACCACTAGAGAATAAATTGTTAGCAGGAGGATAAACAGGGCACTGCTAAGGATGCCAGAGAAAAAGGAACCCAGGGCAAGGGTGTACAACGCTGTATGTAGTAGTTGAAAAAATAAATAACAATACTTAGTAGGACCCTCTAGGGAATCCACAGCCAAGCGAAGATCTGTGCAGTAGTTGTTGGGGATTCAACTATGATGACCAAAGTTACTCAGATTGAGATTTGATATCTCAGTCTAATGAGATTGCAAAATCTATGTCAGAGATATTCCGATTATAGGATAGACTGATGATCAACCCTTCAGAGTTGTCAACCTTCTCTGAAGGATGATGCTAAGCTATCTGATGAGACAGAAAATCATATAAGAAGGTCTGTATTATAAAATAAGAATCTTATCAGATCTGGTCATCATAAGTATGGTATTAATAATCAGCAATATTGGTCATCTAATAGGAAAGATCTTACCTCATGTGCATCCCAAAAATCCTCACACATAACTATTAAATCTATTTCTATAAATATCCCTCATTTCTAACTAATAAAGTGCCACAACTTTTGTCTCTCATAGCCTAATTTGGTCTCTTTTTTTTAGTACTAGATGGTCCCCTGATTTTGTCTCTTTTCATACAGGATTCTGTATTTATGATTGAAATCAACTATAGAAACAGAGCTAATAACTTCGTTGCAATTGTGTTGATCTTTGCTAGAGCCATGATACTAATAAAATCATAGCCTTTGTAGCATCTGCCTATTGTAATTTCTCACAAAATTCCAGTACTGGTGCTCCTGCCAGGTCTGCTTCTGAGGCTACCTGGTGAAAACATACCTTCACAAAAATGAATACGTCTAGCAAAAAAAGCCCCTCTTATGAGGAATCAATGAGTATCACCTGATGGGTACACTCTAACAGGCAAGAGATGCCTTCCACTAATACAAATAATCTGCAATTTCAAGATTCTATGACTTGTCCATCGAGGGCCCTGACCAAAATAATTATCAGATTCAAGCTGCAAATGTAGAAGAAATGGTCAAAGGCTTGATAAGGGTGGCTATCATCCTGATGCTCATCCTAATCATGACCAAACATCTAAAGTTGCTGAAAATATGATGAGCTTATACAACCTAGTGGTGTTACAGCCTACAGAAGTTGGTTTGGTTAGAACTGAGCAGTACTTCCAACATTATGTTCATCCCGCTATTCATTATGTACTCCAGATTTTGGGGTTGCATCATCTCGATATCCAGCACCAGTTGACTCTGGCGCAACAATTCTACTCTCAGTTATCCTCATTTTATGAAACAGCTTCTAACTTTGGATGGGATAATTGGGAAGCCATTCTCAATAATAGAAGAGAAATCAACAATATACATAATCAGTTAGTGAGAATTGATAATGGAGTTGTGGGAAACATCAGCCAAGAAGTATCTCAGCAAGTTACCGATGTCACTAACCCTATTCACCACCATATCACCTCCCTTGAGGATGAGATTACAAGACAACTGGAACAATTGTATGTCAAACATGAGGAGTGCTTTGGTGAGCTTGACAGGCTAGTTCAACATCTTGTCCAAATGGTTGTTACTATCACAAGAAGGTGGACCCAGCCCTTTTGGTCCTCCTGGACCGCTAGGACCACCTGGTCCCCCTTTGGTAGCCCCAGGACCACCTAGTGAACGTGGTCCTCCTGATCCAGTGGGTCAACAAGGCCCACCGGGGCCAGCATGTTGAGATGGGTCGCAAGGACCCCTGGGATCTCCTGGTCCCTCTGGCTCCTCGCTTCCAATGCCTGATTCTAAACCTTCAATTCTACTAGTATCAAGAGTACAGGCATTAGAAACCCAAATAAAGCCATAGCTCAAGGGTGTTTCTTATCATTGGAAGGCCTCCTGACTGACCCCTGATTACTCTTTAGTCAACTTCTTAGATGGCGTAAATAATGCTCTTCATCTATGTGATGCTAACCAAACTATGCAAGAATCCCAGTTTTCAAGGCTAAATGCTTCCATTGAACGGTTATCTTCTAGATGTGGGGTACTTAAAAACAAGCAGGAAGAGATGATCACTGCGTTTTTTAACCAAAATAACAACCTGCAAATGATCATCTTACTTAATGGGTTCATTATTTACAGGAGGACCTCAAACATTTAAGGCAACAAGTTGATCGAATTCCCACTCAAGCTCCTATCCCAGAATCCAACCCTTTGAAGCTGATCTGGTCATGGTATTGGGTGTACATGTTTTGAGTAATGAACCCACTACCTTCAAACATATTTTTGAGTATAATTTTGAGCCAGGTGAAGGTAGCATCCATTCATTTCTCTTTGTCTATGAGCGTGCAATGGATGGGGCAACTGACCAAAAGAAGGTCTGACATATTACCTATTGCCTAAGCTGGTTCGCGCAAGAAATCATGGTTCCTCACCGAAAGGTTTGCAATGCATGGGCTCAAGTGAAGACTGCCATATTAAGGAATTCAGGAGTGATTAAATCCTTTCTAATCAAAAACAAGCCTTTATGAGTATTCAAATCAAATGAGGAGAGTCTATATAAGATTTCGCTAAAAGATTCTACCATGAGGCCCAGACTCTTTCCACTTGTGAATGGATTACTGTAGATGATGCCATATCAGCTGTAATGAGTGCGTTCGCTTCTTGCACTCAGTTACTACTACATTTGAAATCACTTAAGAGATATTTACAATCTATTATTGACATCAAAGAAGCGCTCCTGGAGATTCCTAATGGTGTGGTACACCTGACCTCCGCTGAAAAGCCCTTGTTCTTATATCCATGCAATGCCACCTAAACCCAAACCTAAACAGAAGAAGGAGCTGTGCACTTATTGTGGTCTCATGGGTCATGTGGTATCTTAATCTTGGAAAAAGCAAGCGGAGGATTCGAAAAAAGAGGAGTCAGCATAGGGCATGAGGTTCCCTGTGCTGACCTACCTCCTGTGCCTCCATTAAAACCTTTTAACTCTTCTGCAGATTGTATTGATATTCGCTCCTGGTGAGCTTGATGTCCCTGATGAATTAGCCAACAAAGATACCATTTCTGCTTATGCTTCTGTTTATTCTTCTTCTAATTTAATTCAAATGACTAGATCTCGGTGTTTTCAATCCCAAACTTTGGCACTGATGTGACCCAGGTTGAAGTCATTGTGTATAAGGTAAATATTTTGGCTATTATTGATATGGGATCACCCATCAATGTAATCTCATCTAGGCTTTTAAAAAAATCAAATTGGCGCCAGACTTAAACCAATTCCAAGACTACGGAACTGCTGGTCCTTCCTACACTAAATCTATAGGAGCTTACTCCTCTCTTCCAATGTGCATTGGAAAGTTGGTTGTTTCAGCCCCTTCAGTAGTGTTGGATAACAACTGCTATGACTTTCTCTTGGGAACCAAGTTTCTCATTGATTTTGATGCGATAATCAGCCTTGAGGACAATTTTTTTCTTTAATCAGGTACCAAGTACCTTTAATTCTACAAGATGTTCCCAATAGCAAAGGCAAACTCAAACGACGTGTTTGCTTATTGGAATACCACACTTCTATCTCTCATCTTGAATAACGAATCTTGGGACCAAGGACTAAACTTCCACCTCCGTCAGCTTGTACCTCTGAGGGATTTTTATATTCTAACTCTCTGATTACCATTCCCCCAAAAGCTCAAGACATCATTGATAAGGAAGTACAAGTAATTGTACCCACTGATCATATATTAAAGATCTTTGGTAATCAAAAAACCCTCTCATTTGGAGGCTTTACCCTGCCCTGATATCCTTGATCCTGCCTATGATGGGACTGTTTTAATTCTATTAGCTAATCTCACTTCTTGACATATGCAATTGAATTGAAATAACCCCATCACCTATGTGCAGCCTACTCCTGTGAGTGAAACCTTATCCATGTCAGGATGTGGAGATTTATGTGAAATTTGGGCTGGAAGAGCCCCCTATCGTTGCTAGAATTGACATCAAATTTGGGGATTCACTCACTCCAGAACAACAGCATGAAGCTGAGGCTCTGATTGAAGAGTATGCGGATATATTTTCTCAAGGTCCTGGAGATTTTGGACTAATGAAAGATGTGCAGCATCAGGTAAAAACTGGGGATACTCCCCCTAATTATGCTTGACCATATCACAAATCTAAAGTTAAGGTGGCTTATGTCTCAGTAGAATTAAAAAAAACTCTTTGATGCGAGATGTTAATGCCTTCTAAGAGTCCATGGGCTTCTCCCTTACTACTCATTCAAAAAAGGATGGAGGCCATATAGTGGTTATGGACTATTGTCAGCTCAATGCTGTTACCCAAGAGGATTCTTATCCTCTACCTCGCATTGATGATTCATTGAGATTATTGTCTTGGTCACAATACTTCTCAGCTGTGGACCTTTCATGTGGTTATTGGAAAATTGATTTGGCTCCGGAAGATCATCAAAATGTGCTTTAATCTCTAGTGAGGGGTTATTTGAGCTCACTCATATGCCACAGGGGCTTTGTAATACCCCTGCTACTTTTCAACGAGCCATGGATGGCTTGTTTGGGTATATGAAACTTTTTTGTGTTTTGGTATACTTAGACGATGTTACTGTGTTTTCTCACAATTTTAATGAGCATTTGGCTCATTTAAAGGAAGTTTTGGTTGGATGCGTTGTGCTTTGCTTAAGCTAAAACCATCCAAGTGTGATTTTTAAAGACTGAGATGAAATTCTTAGGTCATAAAGTTAATTGTTAGGGGATTTTACCCTTATCTAATAAGATACAAGCTATTTTGAACATTCCTGTTCTTATATGCTTGCACGATATTCAAATGTTTTTAGGGATGGTTAGTTATTACTAACAATTCATCCCTCTTTTTGCAGAGCTTACGTAACTTTTAGTTTATCTTTTGCACAAGGAAGTCCCTTTTGTATGAAAAACGCAGCAGCAAGCCTTCGATCTGTTGCACCAAGCCTTAGTGAGTGCACCAATATTAGCCCATCCTGACTTTTCCAAACCTTTTATACTATTTACCAATGCCAGTGATATTGCTAATGGAGCCATTCTGGCTCAACATGATACCAACCTGGTTAATCACTCCATCGCGTACTATAGTAAAATCCTTTCTAAGGCCAAATGCAATTATGGCATAACTGAGAGAGAGTGCCTTGCAGTTTTGTCTGCCATCAAGCATTTCCTCTCTTACCTCTATGGCAAGCATTTCACTATCATCACAGATCACGCTTCCTTAAAGTGGTTGCAACAAATGAAGGATCCTGATGGGCGCTTAGCTAGATGGGCGTTAAAGCTCCAGAATTATGACTTTAGTATTCAACATCGTGCTAGAGCTATTCATCAAAACGCTGATGGACTTTATCAATTTACTATACTAACGTTATTCTCTGCTGAGGAGGATCGCATCTATGACTTGATTGGTAGACCTGACTCTGGTACCGGGAATTTAAGGATGTTATATCAAAATTACAATCCTTAACCAAAGATACTCAGGTTAAAAAAGGTTCATTATACAAGAAGTTTGGATCTAAGTGGTTACCCTTTATTTGGACCTCTGCGAGGACTGATACTTTTATGGAGGCTCATCAAACTGTATGTCATGGAGCTGTCGCTTAGACCCTACGGAGGTTTGTAAAATCATTGTTACTGGGATAACATGCTAGAATCTGTACACGATGTGTTGGAGTCTTGTCTTGCTTGCCAACAACAACGTGGTGGAAATCCAATGTTTCAACCTAAAATTGTGGGACCTTCCAAACCTTTCTCTACTATGAGTATTGATGTGGTGGGTCCTCTCACTACTGCCACTTATGGACAGATATATTCTGCTAGCTATCGAACATTTTATTAAATGGCTTAAAGCTATCTCAGTCTCCACGGTCACCACTAAGGCTATGGCATCCTTTCTAAGCAAGTTTTCACCAGGCATGGTAGCCTGAAAGTCCTGTTATTGGATAATGGGACCAACTTCATTTCTCAGGTAGTATCTGAGCTTACTAAATTAATGGGTACCTATCAGTCATTTAAATCCCCATATAATCCTTCTACTAATGGTGCATTCAAACGAGCAATCGGTACCCTTGTAGCCATTCTTCAAAAAATGGCTTACAATGACCCTAGTAGATGGAATCTCGATTTGCCTAGTGCGATGTTAGCCTATAGAGTTTGCTATTATCATATGATTGGAATGTCTCCTTTTAAAGCTTTATATGGTCAGGATCCTATCCTCCCCTCAAGTGTACAACCTATACTTGTGGAAGCTACCCCACAAATTACTGATTTAGCTATGAGGAGACTAGCTGATGAAATCATTTGAGTACAAGCTTTAGCTTCAAGTTCCCTTGCTGCTACCACCTTAAAATAAGGAACAAGAACCAACGCTAGTAGACCTACGCTACCAGAATATCAAGTTGGGTACCTTGTACTCTTCTATCACCATAGACTGTGAGGAAGAGATCAAAATCTTAACACCAAATGGGCTGGTCCTTACCATATTATTTATTTTGGGGTATTGAATACTTTATTGCAGCTGTTGATAATGGTACTGTTATCAATAGAGTGCATAGTAGTTTTCTTCATAAGTATGTGACCCTAGGCAAGATCTTGAGGGGGGCATTGTTAGGGAATCAACTACAATGACCGAAGTTACTCAAAAAGAGATTTGATATCTCAGTTTATTGAGATTGCAAAATCTACATTGGAGATATCCAATTTTAAGATAGAACGATGTATAACCCTTCAGAGTTGTCAACCTTCTCTGAAGGATGATGCTAAGCTATCTGATGAGACAGAAAATCATATAAGAAGATCGGTATTATAAAATAAGAATCTTATCAGATCTGGTCATCATAAGTATGGTATTAATAATCAGCAATATTGGTCATCTAATAGGAAAGATCTTACCTCATGTGCATTACGAAAATCCTCACACATAACTATTAAATCTACTCTATAAATATCCCTCATTTTTAACAAATAAAGTGCCACAACTTTTGTCTCTCATAACCTAATTTGGTCTCTAATCATACAGGATTCTGTATTTCTGATTGAAATCAACTATAGAAGCAGAGCTAAAAAATTCGTTGCAATTGTGTCAATCTTTGCTAGAGCCACGGAATTAATGATTGCATAGCCTTTGTAGCATCTGCTTATCATAATTACTCACGAAATTTCAATAGTAGTGCTTGGGTGCCTCAATCTGGAGGGGATCAGGGTGGCCCAGCGGTGCACCAGATATAGTAGTTATTTTTGTTATAATAAAACGGCCAACGTTGTTAGGGACCTCCTTGAGGAGGTCTGTACACAGGTTTGCCCAAGGAGCCATATTTAAAAAATCTAAGCCAATAAGAATTTTAAATAAGGAAGTCAACCAGCGAGTTAAGTTGGTCTCAAGGGAACATACCTAACCACTGAGGAAGAGTAATTAATTGGCAGAAGTAGTGCTAAGACTAAGTGCACCAATAGGCGCACAGTACAATCAGCCTGGGTCCTGTAACGCAACGTTTACCAAACTCAAATTATGGATTGCAATTGGACTCAGCCCAAATTTTGTAATATTAAATTTGGAACAGTTATAAAACCCTGTTTCTCGAGCAATTGTGACAGACCATTGTGATTGAGAACGTAGATGGTACGTTTTAACACCCTGGCTGTAACACCAGGACGAGCATCATGCACATTCCCAGGACCAATTTTGGCATACTTCGCCTTAACCCAGCTTTGGTCCAAGGTATAGTTAAGGTCAGGAGGCCTGCCAACTTCACTTTTCCTGGCCTTCTGACGTGCATCTTTGTCCTTACAGTTGGTTCCCACAATCACGTCATCCTCAAGCCATGAGATTACCCTCTCATTCTTTTGGGGCTCCACCCCCTCCGGGGCTTGAGCCAGGGAAAGGTTCTTATGAGCTGAGGCCAACTTCATAGAGGCAAAGGTTTGCTTTTACTGAGGTCCAGCAGCCTGTAGAAATGCTTGTGGAATCTTCAATCAGGTTAAGAACATGTGCGCAGTCACGCTCTGGTACCCATGAGTTTTCTGCTGCATCAAATCCCTTTCAGGATACTAAGTACTCAAGTCTTCTTTTTACTCGGTGGGAGAGGCTAATATCTCCTCCACTTCCCACTCTGGCGCCCCATCCACGATATAAGCCTCCAGGGTCTCAGGTGGGTGCACTCAAATAACATCTGCTTGCTTTCATGGAAAATGAAAGATACAGAATGAGGGGGAAGATTCAACTGTTATGAGGCATGGCCCACCTTTCTGACAACGCGGTAATGCTATCCTCTTTGGTCCCAGCTTTTTACATTACTGTTTGATAGAGATGTTTTGAGCATTAATCATAAGATCATCTTTCTTGTACGCAGGACCCACCCATCTCTTTCCATTGGCGTTCTCCTTATAAACTTTCATTGCCGCCTTCAAATTTGTGGAAGCCATCTGATGTACTTTCTTGGCATTTTTAGCAAAGTACACCACTGCTTCAACTTGAGATCAACACATGGGATCCATGTTGAAGGCAGGGTTAAACCCATGGTTGGAAAAAAGTGGAAAACAATTAATAGACGCATGTTGAGTTTTGTTTATCTAAACTGGGCCATGGGAAGGTGAGAAACCCAATCTGAATGATCTGCGGTAGTGTAACACCGCAGTAACTGTTCTAAGCACTGGTTCACTCGTTCAGTCTTCCCAACCTTCTGAGGATGATAGGCATTCAAACAGCAGGGGCAAATCTGAAGAGTCTTACACAACTCTTCCCAAAAGGCAGAGGTAAACTGTGGTTAATGACTGCTAATTATTTCTTGGAAGACCCCATAAGAGCAAACACATGAGAGATGAAGAGCTTAGCCATCTCAACCTCAGTTACCGTGGTTCTGAAGGGAATAAAGTTGGAGAACTTCGTAAAATGGTCCACCACTACCATAATGGCATTGTAGCCATCAGATACAGGTAATTTCACAATAAAATCCACTGACAAAGAAGCCCAAGGCCATTCAGCCTTTTGAACTGATACCAACAACCCTTCTAGTGGCTGATGATTTAGTTTCATTTGGTTGCAGAACAGGCACTATTTACAATACCTGGCCAGCTGCGCAGCTAACCCTTTTAATTGTAAGTGCGTAAATTAGCTCCAGAGTCTTTGCCTTCCCAGGATGACCAACGGTGATTCCGTCATTATGGTCCCAGATGATTTCCAGATAAAGTGGTCCTGTGAAACCCATAGGCTTTCCTGAAACCACACCATCTCATCATTCAAGTGGTAGCCCCTGATAAAATCCTCCTGATTCAATGCGCTCTTGGCAAGGACCATAGTCTATTCAGCTGACAAAGGCTGTGAAAGGGCTACCTTTCTGAACATACATTTTCCTTCGCATTTTCCAGAGGATAAAGCGCTGGCCAGTGGGACGAGGGAGAGGGAAGTTGAGACACAATCTTACCCTGTGGAATCATCAAATGGGAATTACGCACCTCTACCTCCTTAGGATTGGGAGCTAGTGCGGGGTTGCGGCTCAAAGCGTCCGCCAAACCATTCACCTTGTCATTAGTAAACTCATAAGAAAACACAAATTGGGCTAGGGTCTCATGCCAGCGGGTTTGCCTTTGGATCAAGACATGAGGTGCATGGTATTACAATAAGGCATGGCGATCTGTATGCAACCAGAATGGATGGAATGAGCCATGCAAGTGATGATGCCAAAAGATAAGTGCTTTAACCACTGCTAATAACTCTTTGTCATAAACAGCGTAATTTAACTCAGTAAAGGAATCTTCCATGAAAAATATCCCACTGGATGCTCTATTCCATATTCACCTACTTGTGATAAGTCAGCCGCTATGATGAAGTTGGAGGCATCAGTAGCCACAATGAACCCATTTTCTGGAACTACATGGCGAAGGACGGATGTGGACAGCAGGGTGCGCTTTACAGATTAGAATGCATTTTGCAAAAGGGGGGACCACTGGAGAACTTTAGCTCCACTTTCTTTATACAGGGCGCCGCCACCTCAGAAAGATTGGGCGTAAGTTTCTTAAGGAACATAAGCGTCCCCAAAAAAACTTCTCAATTCCTTGATAGAAGTGGGGTGGGCCACTCACAAATCGCCTTTTCCTTGTCTGGAGTTCTCATGTGGCCTTGGCAAACATGATGTTGCCCATGAAGGTGACCTGGGACGTGAAGGATTAACACTTACTGATTTTCAGTGTAAGGTTGGCTGCCTAAAACCTCTCCAACACTTGCTGAAGGTGTACTGCATGGGACTCATGATCAAAATAAAACACCAGAATATCATCCATGTAGGCCACCTCATACACATCCAGCAGGTCACCAAGGCCGCATCTATACGACGTTGGAAGATAGCAGGTGCATTTTTTAAGCCCAAAGGATATAACCCAAAACTAGAAAATTCCTTTTCAGGTTCAGAACGTGGTGAGTCACTTCTGGCCCTTCTTTTTACGGGCCTGATTTAATGCATTTAAGCAATCCATTTTGGAGAAGACTTGAGCCTTCTCCACATAGCTAGAAAAATGAGAGTCCAAAGGGATGGGATGTAAAAACTGTTACAGTGACATTGTTGAATTCCTATAATCTATATATGGGCAAAACATACCATCGGCTTTCTCCACAAAGAGAAGGGGGGCATACTGGTTAGTTACGCTGAAAAATTGCACCTTTAGCTAACTGCTCCTTAACCCACACATCTAATGATTCTTCTTCCCATACAGTCTAAGATTAAATAGGGGAAGATATATGCACCAGATTAACGGTGAGCTTGAACTCACAGTCAAACTCTGAATGAGCTGGTAGTACATTGACTGAAGTTGCATCAAACAAAGACTCAGGCAACCAAACAGGAAGGTAAGAGTATCTCCAGAGAAGGCTTCAGCAACAGAGCAAGACTGAGAGTGTGGATATTGGGCCAGTGGGCAGATCGCCCTGATAATTGTCCTCAGACAAGGAGACAACTAATATATGACTATTTGTTAAAGTTAAGGAAAGGTGTTGTCTTTCAAGTGGGTTCTGACGTCAAACTTTTGCCACCATCAACTCTAAAATAATGGGGTACAGAGGGTTATTGATTTCTTGGAAATGGTCCGCCAAATGATACTTGCCAACTTGATAATCTACTAACCCTAGAACCTTCAGCATAGGAATACCTTTGGAAGCCCCTCCTAAACCATACCACCAGGTAAGTAACTTAACTCAAGATAGCCGTCTAGGTCTTGGTCTATAAAACTCATAGGCTCCAGTATTTAAAATCGTTGTGCTAATTTTCCCCAAAGGGGGTGAAAGGGTAGCAATCAACAAAAAATATCCATAATGGTCTTTATATAAAGCAGACAAAGCCAAAACTTCATCAGAAAAACTCTTCATTAGGCATAAGCATGCCCCAGGATAGGTGTACGCATCATAGAGAGGAGAGGGATAATTTTCTACTCTTACTATTGAGGCCACATATCCCACCATTTCTTCATTAATGGCATAAACATTTTTATATTGTAAAAGTAACTCTTTTCCACCGCCTGTGTTCTGCCAATAATGGTAGGAGTCAAGCGCAAGTTCTCTGGGGGTGATAGGTATACTAAAATTGGTTCCAAACTAGAGCCACAAGAGATTATACCTGGCTCTTTTTATATAAGGAATTGGCGCTATAAAACGCGTTTTGGAATGTGAACAGCCCCATACACATTTTGGCAGAAGGTTTTACATTGTTATCCAAGGCCATCACCACCAGGCCCTTTGTCAATGATCCCACCTGCACCATCCAAACGTGGTTCCAATAAAATATCATTTTATTTATATTGGTATCATTAATTTCAGTGGAAAGTTAAGGAATTCACAACACCCATATCATGAAGCATCCATATCCACCGGGTATGAGCAAGAAGGGTGGACTCTCCTGTTGGAGGTAGTGAGAATAACGCTAAGTCTCACCAACCATCAGCTAAATGAGAAAATGGTGGTGAGCTCCCTGAGGCTGTGACAAATGGCACATGCACCCAATTTTCACTCATCAAAAGCCCCACATGGATAATATTTGTGCACGTAAAATAAATTGGTTGGTTAACTAATGCAAGGAGAGTATCTGTAACTCTCTCATTCCCAGCGAGGTGGTGCAAGTTGCACAGCACACCACTAAGGAAAATAGTCATTAGCAGGAGGATAAACAGGGAACCAGTAAGGATGCCAGAGCAAAAGGAACCCAGGACAAGGGTGTACAAAGCTGTATGTCATAGTTGAAAGCAAATAAATAACAATACTTGGTTAGGACCCCCTAGGTAATCCATAGCCAAGCGAAGATCTGTGCGGTAGTGCTTGGGTGCCTCAATCTGGAGGGGACCAGGGTGTCCCAGAGGTGCACCATATATAGTAGGTATTTTGTTATAATAAAACAACCAAAGTCGTTAGAGACCTCCTTGAGGAGGTCTGTACACAGGTTTGCCCAAGGAGCCATATTTAGAAAATGTAAACTAATGGGATTTTCTATCAAGAAAATCAATAAACGAGGAAAAGTTGGTCTCAATGGATCATACTAAATCTAATGGGGGACATAGTTGTCAATTGGCAGAAGTGGTGCTAAGCCTAAATGCACCAATAGGCACACGCTACCATTGGCCTGGGTCCTGTAATTCAAAGTTGACTGAACTTAAGTTATGGATTGCAATTGGACTCAGCCCAATTTTGTAATATTAGGTTTGGAACAGGTATAAAACCTGTTCCTTAAGTAACTGTAACAAGCCATTGGGATTTAGAACGTAGATGGTGAGATTTAATGACCTGGCTGCAACACCAGGACGAGCACCATGCATATTCCCAGGACCAACCTGAGCATATATAGCCTTTACCCAGCGTTGGTACATGGTATGCTTAAAGTCAAAAAGGCCTTCCAACTCCACTTTTTTGGCCTCCTGACGTATGGCTTTGTCCTTACAGTTGCTTCCCGCAATCTTTTCATCCTCAAGCCATGACATATAGTTAAGTGCATAAGGATGGGTTCCCTATGGCTGGTAATATTTATATTGTAATCAATCAGTTTAATTAGACTCATAAAATCTTATAGCAAGCAGAGAAAAGGCTAATAACAACTAATGCCTATTTTTTAATTTATTGTGAGGAAGGCTGACCAGGGGATGTACACTTCTAGATGTCGACCCAAAAGAAATGAGACTTAGTAACAGAGAGGGCACCCCAGAGAAGCGATGCTATCTCTTGTTGCCAGCGGGAACGCCACTATGGGGAGGGGGAGGGAACATGTAAAGGGGCCGTAACCACAGATAGAACACGTGTGGAAGAAAGGGTCTGATTTGATGAACCAAACTGGGAACCAGGAGGAGACCAGCTGACGGTGACGCGGTGGGAGGTACCCAAACATCCACGCCTGAAAGTGGTCTACCAAATGGGACCAGAATCTGTGGACAGCTTCTGGGAGGGTGGGAGTGGAGCCTGCGATGGCATCCAAGCCAATCGTGTGGATAGTCCACATGGCAATTGCGACCACCAGAGCATGGAGGGAGGGTGGAAGGGGGGATGCCATGGTTATAGCAAACATGTCTCTTGACAGACTGAAGGGATGTGTTTGATCCTGGCCAAGCAGATGTTGAACTTCGCGCCATATCACTTTAGAGGTAGGGCACTTCTCCAGGAGGTGGAACAGCGTTCCATACTGGCCACACACGACGCAGGATGAGTTTAAAGCGTTAGAGCGCTCAGCCATATGGTACACCTGCCTCAGGCAGCGCCAAACATGGGAACGGATTTGAGGCTGCAAAAGAGGGTGGTGTGCGTATTTCCAAATAGTCTTCTGGGTCTCAAGGGAATAAGGGATGTCCATCATGTCCAGGTATTCTACCCTGGATAGGACATGGGGCCATGTGGGGATCACGCCATCCTGAATGGGTAACCCCTGTACCTCCTGTGTGAACTGAGGAGAGGGGCGGCCTCTCTGGGCTGTGTGCCCACAAATATGGATTCTCCACTCAGCGCTCTGCATGGAGAGAAGGATTTGTTTGAAGTGGGGTTTAGTACCATGAGGACCTATGGCCGATGGGTAGGAAGCCAGATAGTTCATCAAGGAGTGAGGGTGCGACAGATTAGTAAGGCCAGGGCGTGGGAGAAGTTGGAGCGGGCCGCACGGGACCAGTGTTGGGAGGGGAGCATAGGGGCGGTGACAGCCGCAATCCAGGTGCCCAGGATCTTGGCAGCATGGGCTTTAAAGTTGAGCAGGCCCATGCCACCATGACAACAAGGGCCAAACATGACCTCAAGCTGCACTGGCGGTGGGCAGCCTGACCAAAGCCACCCTTGCAGAAGGGCATACATAGATTTGAAAAAACCTGGGGTGAAGGCGATGGCGTGGGCTCCAAACCAGACTTTGGAGAGGAGCATAGAGTTGGTTAAAACAACCCTGCCAGTAAGGGAAGTAGGGTGGGCTCTGAGGGAGGCGATGCACTTCATTACATTGTCTAAGTATGACTTCTCATTATTGCTTAGGCATACCCGCCTGCCTCCACCCACACGCTCAGTTGGCGGACAGGCCCAATGGTAGGGCGTGGCACGAAGGAAAGCACAAATGGGGCGGTGTGGGGTGGGCAGGGAAGGCGAGCACGTGTGCGAGCAGATGGGTCAGGCTAGATACAGGTTGCTAGGGCTCAGCCAGTTTGATACCGACCAAGGAGGATGATTTTGATTTTGGAGGCGTTCAATGCAGCATTACTTACCCGGGAATATACCTGGATGAGATCTTCAAGCGCGTGTGCATCTTGATTATTAGACACCCCAACCACACATTCATCAGCAAACGCCATCATCTTGACTGGGGATTGGCCTGGTACATGGACCCCAGTGAGGCAGGCATTCACGTTTCAAATTAGTGGGTCAAGGCTGAAGTTTTATAAGAGTGGGCTAAGGAGGTCCCCTTGGCGTAGGCCCCTTTGAGGACGGACTACTTCCGTTAGGAAGCCAGGGCCACGTACTGCCATTGTTGCAGATTCTGTGAGCAGCATTACCCAGTTGATGAAGCGAGGGGGCAAGCGGAATTGATGGAGGCAGGCCCTGAGGTATTCCCAGTTTACTCTATCATAGGCCTTCTGTTGGTCCAAAAATACAAGTGCCCCAGAGGCTGTGGACTGGCATGCGTTAGCCACAGAGTGCACGTTGTCCCAAATCGACCTTCTAGGTATGAAACCAAATTGTTCTGGGGAGATGGCGGCAGATGCTACAATCCCTAAACAGTTAGCCATGATTTTGGTTAAAATTTTTGTATCTGAGTTAGTTAAAATAATGGGGCGCCAGTTGCTAGGTCTAGCTTATCCCCTTACTTGAATATTGTGACAGTGAAGGCCTCTTGCCCTCCTGGTAGAAGGCGCGTATCCAGAAGGCTCTGGTTAAGGGAGGCAAGCAGCAGTGGGGATATATATTTAAAGTACATTTTATAGAACTCATATGGAGTGCCATCAGGGCCTGGGCATTTCTGATTTGGTGCACCGCGGATGGCTGACCATAGTTCATTTGGAGTAATCAAATTCATTAATTCTGGGTATTGGGAAACGGTGCAGATGTGCGTGCTGTTGAGAAATTTCGCCACTTCGGCCAGCTGAATTGGATCAAATCAGTATAACTTGGAGTAATACTTTTATATTTTGATTGCCACTTCAGCTGGCGTATCTGCAATGAAATCATCCGATCTTTGCACCTGTGTGCAGGCCACACTCTGGCATGGTGATATTTTTTTAAAAGAATATGCGGAGCACGTGCCACCCTCTGTAGTGTTTACCCTGTACTGAACACAAACCTGATGTTTGTGTTGCCTTTCAGCGCGTTGAGGTGGGCGGCTGCTTCTGCCCACTTCTGGCCCCAAGCAGGGCTGTAGCCTGTGGCTGGGATGTTGGACTCTATGTGTTAACTCTTCCAGAGCGCACGAGATGACAGCTGATGTAGCTTGTGAGCATTGGGAGGAGAGGTGGTAAGTTTGGCGGATGGTATCCTCTTTGAAGGCTGATCATGTGGATTTTGGGTCCACGCAAAATGGTGTAATAAACTCTTTTGCCGAAGTTGCTAATTCCACCCAAGTGGAAAATCCTGGCGACGCAAGTTTGGGTGGGCAGAGTTTGCACCAATGTGGGGCCTTAGCCACTGTGACAGGTAAGTGGTAGGTTATTGAGACCAGCCAGTAGTCAGAGAATTTGATTTTTGTTGTTTGGAAGTGGGAAATGTGATTTCAAAATTTCGCCAGTGTGAGGATAAGGTTGATGCGGGTCATGGACCTTAATTGGCCGTTGTGGATGTGGGGGCACATCGTGTTTTTGAGCAGCGGGGCTTGTCACAGCAGCTCATCTAATAACCCAAGGGTGGCCTTTAGAATGCGAAGTTCTACGTGACCCTGGGGGTGTGGGATGAGGAAGGCCAACAGTCTGTGGGTGAGTTTATCCAACAGTTCATGTCACCAACTATGAGAGGGTCAGGGGGTAATGGAAGGGATTTGACCGATGAGAAAAATTCCTGATGCTCTCATGCACAGGTCAGGGCATAAATGTTGATAGCGTGTGCCACGTCAGCCCACGAGAATGTAACAATGAGGACTCAGCCATTGAGGAAGGTTTCCAATGATAAAAATTAAAAAAATTGTTTTTCCAAACTAGCACCCCACAGTGCTCTGACCAGAAGGATAGGGAAGGGAGGAGCATGGTTTTCCAAGCTCCTCAGAACCTCATGGACAGGGGGACTCATGGATGGCCAGGATGTCCATGGGTAAATTTTTGTAAAAACTCAATTTCCTAGCCTGGGACGGTGAGACCTTGAGTCTGGAAATATTCAATGTCCCTAAAGTGAAGGCTTCCCCATCACACCTTAGGTGCGAGGGGTGGGCACCTGGGCCCACCAGCCTCCTCTGGATCCCCACGGGCCTTCACAGCAGCATGGGTGTTTGCAGCAATGCTATCAGTAGTTTTGTTAATTTTAGCAGACAGGTTCACGTTATTTTGCCTTTGCTTTTTGTTTCCCCAACTTTGAATGAATTTTTTGCAGCGTGGATGAGTTTGGTGCACCAACGTTCAGGTCAAAAAAAATTTTAGGTAGGTTGGAGACCAAGTCAGTTTCAATCAGGGCTTGGTTGCAAAGGTCAGATGAGATCTAATCACCCATCAGATCCTCAGATTGGGTGGTCCAATTGGCATGGGCTTCCCAATCTGATTGGTTAAGGGATTCCCGAGTTGCTTCCACTGTGAAGGTTTTGATGTCCTCCTGGCATTGGGAGTGTGGGATAGCAGAGGCGACTTTGGCCGCTTCCTTGGCCACGGCCTTGTGGACCTGTTTGGCCTTCTTTCGCTCTTGAGGGGAGATAGGCTTTACTAGTAAGTAGCATCCTTGTGCTCCCCACGGAAAAGCCTCTTTGGTGCTGGTGGTTAGTTCATAGTGCGCCTCCCCGCTGGCCATGGCTGCCGAGGGGTGCTCTTGGAATGTGATGCCCTCCTTGGTGTGGCATGCATGTGCCTTATGGCCAAACGCATCACAGTGGGTGCAAATGGGGGGTGCGCTGTCTCTGGTTACCCAGAAAGGGTGGGTGGTATGCCCTTCAATATTAATATAAGTAGAGTGCAGGATCTGGGTTAGGTCCTTTGCAATCTCCTCAGTTGGAGTCAGAACTGCGATGGCTTTGCCAGTGCACAGGTGTGGCTTCAGCGTAAAGCATTGCATCTCAAAGGATTGTATTTCGCCATATTTGGTGAGACCATTTTTCAGGTACTGCTCCAGAATGGCACGCTTGACAGTAGTGGGCAAAAATTTGAATGTGAGGAAAATTTGGTTGGATTTTGTCCATCTGGTGCATTTGGTTTCAACAACCCATTGCCCTTTGGGGAAGTCAATCACTATGTGCACCACAGCAGCTTCATCTGCTGCCTCCTTATTTTCAAAACCAAGGTCCAGCCAACCACGTGACATGGAGTGAGGTGCGACGTACACCGCAGTCAGGAAAAAAGTGTGCACATCCCCACAAAATTTTTCCTATAAAGCTGTTTGTTGGATATCCAGAAACACCCAGACTCTGTATTCCACCGACAAGAATGGTTGAGAGTGCGGCGTGTTGATTTACTTGTTACATTGCGCCTGCCAAGTGAGGATTTCTGGGGAAATAGTGACCGCCAGTTTTTTATTTTTTTCTATTCTGCCAGTTTCTCCGGGGCGTTTTTGAACGTTGGAGGTCGCAGGCCTACCACCTGTGCATCTTACTTTACTTGCCCAACTGCTCCCTGACATGGGTGCAGACTAATCTTCTCTGTGAGATTATCAATTTAGATTCAGACTTGAATTGAATAAATTGCAAAAGTGATTGCAACGAGAGAGAAAAAGTGCTAATGCCTATATGTACCATGGATTTGCATGATAAATTAGTTACCAACTCTTAAAAATCTAAGTAACAAAAGGTTATAGATTTACTATATTGCCATTATATTGTTTTATTTTAGAGAAATACTAGATAAAATTTAAAGAACATAGCAATGATAAAATTGTCAAACTAAGGACTTATGATTATAGAGGGCCTGCAGATATAACCTTATAAACCAACTACTCATTTCATAAACAATATTATATGTTTTATATTTAAACGAGGCAAGCTGACCAGGGTACAGACATTACTGAATGAAAGAAAGTAAACCTCGACATGAAACCTGAGCTGGGTCAACTCCATTGTAGAAAGTTTTTCACCTCCAGATTGGGACTCTGATTTTTCTGGTTACATCATGGGTAAGGTTTTCGTGTTATTAGACCTACTAACCGCCAATAGCTTCCTTTGGCTGACACCCCAATTAGTGTGCAAAGAGTTAAAATTGAACCTTCAACCTTCATGTTGGTAGCCAAATGCCATAACAACTTGCCTTCCACCCCTAATAGTATTATGGTTTAAATATAAAGAAAAGGGAACTCAAACTATAGGAAATTATAATTTGTACGCCTATGGAACCAGCCATAACATACCCTTCTGTTATTCTAAAAGGGAAAATCAATTAGTAATCACTATCTTATTCATAACTCAGGGGTGGATATATATCTGATAACAGCATGGTAGTCCTGCAACGAGAGGATAGGGAATGAAATCTGGCCTGATGTCCAGACACAATGTAGTATGAGAGGGCATGTGGCCACTGTGACCCTTTTTGAAATTTAGTCTGATCAACTATCTAAAAATATCAATATTTTCTTAGTATTATATAACTAATATAGACAAAGAGTTTTTTAACCTACCTTTCTGTTACGCTGGTGTCAGCCTGTAGTATCAATTTACTATCAGTTACCATACCCCATCGCCTCTAAATTATGGCATATTAATTAAGATTAAATCCTTTACCCTCCCCTTGTAACTTTTGAGTCTTTGGTACATTGATTACCTTACTGCATCCCTGGTTTTCTTATCCTCAGTTATATTGTCGACTGCCTTTGTCCTACTTCAGCTAGGACTTGATATTAATAGGCTTATTATTATTTTCAGCCAATTGTCCCTATATTTTGTTGGTAATTAATTGAGCGCTATTTGTTACTAATGTCTGAAGTCTTATACATTCGCTTTTTGACCTAAGTATTATGTGACTATCTTGAATTTTCAAGTGCTGAACAGTAAGCAGTTATCAGATATCTGAATATTGGACATGATGGGAAATAATTGACCATTTGACTCCCACAACAGAATTGATGCCTGGACTCAATAAGGGGGTTAAAGGTGTTACTTCAATGAATTACTTGAAAAATCAATAATCGTACAACTCGAATCATTCTTGAAAAAATTTCGTCAGACTAAATCAAGCCTAAGATACCCCAAATTGAAATCATGTCTAATCAAAATAAAGGATCATCAGAAGGTCAGTTGACCATTACTCAAGGTGGCACTCGAGTCAGTAAACTAAGACAAACCTGCAAAAGGGTAAGCTTTAAGAATTTGTCACAATTAGCTTAATTGCTTTCAAGTCTCATCTGACTTAGTACATTCAACTTAAATTTTGCTCTTAAAAAATATGATACAAAGTCACTATACCTTCTGGAATGAATTGCTTGATAAAGAGCCTTCCTTCTGTATTTCCCCTCCATTATTTTTATATTTTTTTCCTTTTGGGGTTTATAATATTGTATGTGACATATAGAAACCCGTATTCTTAACTATAATATAGTTATGTTATTAATTCTATATCTCATTTTGGTACTTGATTTGTTATAAGTCCATTTTGCTATACTTACCATGAGACATATACTCTAGTTAACAGGACATAAGCGGTGATTTGGCATCCTATATAATAAATAATATGCTGGTCATTAATCTTAGTCGCTTTAAGTATTGACTTTCAGGTTCCATCTAAATGGCCTTACTGGCCGCGCTTTATTAATTATGATGAGATTCAAATTACTTGATGGGTATGCAACATGTGAGGGCACTATGAAAATCACTGCCCTGATATGGTTTCCAACCTCCATCTATGTGATAAACCCAGATATGATTATGACTCAAGAAGAGATGAGGTGGAATAAAAATGGATATTTGTATTTTCGCCAACTCTAGTATAATCCCAAAAACATATAAACTTGACATTTTTAACCATAAATGAATTGCAAAAAATAACTAAGCACTTAGCCCTTGGTTTTCCCTCAGTAATCACTGAGTAAATAGTATTTGACACTCTTTTGTTGCTGCCAAAAAGCGATTTTACTCTAGCAAGTGTATTTAAAATGAAGCCACATGTCCAGCACATAATACACCAAATGCTTCCTGTAAGGTCCCAGCCTCCAGCTATCAAGTTCAATAGGGGCTTTCACCCCTTTAGAAAAAGAAAGGTACCAACCATAAGGCTTTGTCACTTACCCGATTGGGTAATATAAGGACTATTTATATGAAAGATGGGTATCTTCAGCAAACCTTGTTTTCTCATTCAGCTTTAAGCCCAATTTTAATCTCAAAACCCTTTTTATATCTAATTTAGTGATACTCTATCTGGAAAAGATCCAAAAAATTGTTTTACATTTAAATATTTTTAAAAGGTAGCACTCCAACACCAATCCTCTTCCCAAACAGAGGGCTCATATGGTGACACCTTGTTTGTAAACAGATGTGATACCTGAGGTTACCCCAGGTAAAAATTTAATTAACAAATCCCTTAAGTCCTGAGTCAGATGAAAAAGATAGACTATGGGAATAAAACAAGTCCACAAGTTTGGAGGGCGTCAAAGTTAAATCCTATATTAAAAAGAGGAATAAAACTCTTCCAATATAGCATTTATAGAAATTAATAAATGTGTATCATCAAAATATGCCGTTCAAAATCCCAATCAAATCCACTGAGAATAGTGGTTACCCTATTTTGAACTTTATTGTTCATCTACGCCCACCTCCTCACCTGCCCAACCATAAGCTCAGCACCCTGTTAATAGTCAGGTGTTGGGATTTGTTTTATGTATTTTACAATGAACAACTTTATCTTATATTTTGATTTTGTTAATATTTATGAAAATAATTTATATTGTTGTTTAATTGACTGGATTAATTTTGAGAATTTTATTCTTTTGATTAAACTGAAAACTAAGGCTTTGTGCTAATGTAATTAAGGTATACATTTTGTTAAAAAGTAGGCTAATTAATTTAGATATTAGAGTACAACAAAAACTTAAGAGTCAAGGCTTTGTAAGTCCATTTTTTGATTTAATGATCCAATATTAGAGTTACATGTTAAGTCAGAAAATAAATTAGTGTCAGATAGGTTACAATCAACCAAACTACTAATTAGGTGTTCATGTTTGCGTGGGAACCATGCTTCCATATTTCAGTGTATCAGCAGCGTATCTTTGCCATGATGCATCAGAAGAGGTGCTTTCTTAGAACTATCATTATGTCAGAAAGGACCCAACCACAGAGGTGGAGCTAGGTGTACATCAGAAAACCTCAGATGGGTGAGAACTTAGAAACTTTTACTGAGAGTCACTGGTCAAGTGGGGGTTCAATGAGAAAAGTTAAGGGCGAAGATGCAATTAGTATCAGAAGTAACCCAAATTAAAAAATAAAATTTTTTATAAAAAGGACAATTTTAAGTTTTTAAATTTTTTATTAAGTTTTTATATAAATTCAAAGGCTGGATATCATGGAAAATACACAATTACTAGTCATTATAGCTCCTGTGCAATCTTCTAGTAGACTACAAGTCTCTAGGGAATTTTCTTGACGGAATAGATATCTTTGCCAAGTCAAATCTCTACTAGAATGCAAGCAATATCTTTAGTTGATGCTTGGCAATCTCCAGTAAAACTAGGCAAAAATCAAGGTTATAAATGAGTATACCATTATTGTTTAAAATTTAGGGATAGCTATATCTTTGGTAGAAGTTCAGGATCATGTAGGGTATACTTTAGTAGAAGTTTGGGATCATGTATGGTATGGCAATTTCCAAATGGTACTATCTTTCCTGAATCATGTGGCAGAATGTGAGGGTTTATGACAGATACAATCTTTCCTGATCTATGTGGTTGAATTGGGAGATTACTGAATGGCAAGATCTTCCCCAGATATTACAGAAGATTTAATGAGGTATTTCAGAATTCAGATGCTCATCTAGGAGTTCATTGTTTATATCAGTTTCAGTAGCTTACATAATGGTGGAACTCCATTATATGAGTTTTGAATTAACTTGAATTTAAATTTCATCTGAACTAGTGAAAATTCATCATTCTTGACAATGCCCCCCTCAAGATCTTGTCAAGGAGGGACATAATGTAAGGCCTCAGTAGCCAGCCATTAGTCTGGATAGGGGCATTCACCGCTTTAGAACTAAAAAGCCTTAAACCCTAGTTCCCTGTCCCTCACCCAAAACTTTGCCCTGAGGCTTACCTTAGATGAGATATCAATTGCTGCTGCACCTCCCTGTTTGTCACAGGCCTCTCCCACACTTCCCCAACCCAAACTCATCTTAGTGTCAAGATCTGCAAAGTTTTATTTAAAAAAAATAAGCAACTTTGTGAAGACTTTAGGAGAATTCAGAAGCCTCATACCACAGTCCCCATTCCCTGGCCTCAACTGGCAGCTCAATTAGAAGTCCATCTTAAAGGGAAAAACTTACCTAGAAGACAAAATTCTAGCAAAAAATCAAAAAAGGCCAAAACATTGGGTTTAAACCCAACACCCCATTCCAAAAAAATGCAAATTTAGGCATTTAAAATTCGGGAATTCATCCCAAGAATAGCTTTGAAACCCTTGATTGATACTATCAAGGCAAAATTGAGGATCAAATCCATTAATTAACATATTTGGCCTCAGAATATGTTTCCCCTTATTGCAATTCAGCTTAGTAGCTTACCCCTTCCACCATATAATCCAGATCCCTGCTAATGGTAGGGTGGTGGGTATTTTGTTTTCTTATACAAATTGTTTTTATTACATTTATTATTTTTAAAATTTCTAAAATTGTCAATTTAATATATATAATGGCATATGAGCAATAACTCACTTGGTTGGAGCATGTTTAAAACCCTCCTAAAGCGCCCACCCAAAGTTCTCTGAATCTAGCTGTGCTCTGTGGACTTTGGATGCCTCTATGGGTCTTTGGTATACCCACACTGAAACCAGGTCATTCCATTACAAGCTGGGTTCTTAACACATAACTTCAAAGAACTCTTGCATGGATTAAATTCACAACAGAGCCTGGTTTGACTGAGGTGATCAAGTACTCTGGTCCTCAATGATAGAACACTCAATTAGGTCCTAACCACTGATTATTATGTTTGTTAACCTGGCCCCTGGCCAATGATGGTAGAGCAAGAAAAGATACCTAGCTGGTACTCAGAAACTGGCTTTTAGGTTTTGCTTTGACCCACTTCTCATTTACTTATAGTCCCCATAGATTTGAAGACTAAATCTTGCAATTGAATTAACTCATCTGCCAGTTTTTGCAAAGCTAGATTAGTTGTTTCTGCATGGAGGTTTCTAATATAGCTGAGCATTTGAGGGTAAGATTGGCTCTTGACCATATAGAGCTCAAAAAGGAGACATTTGGATAATCAACGGTAGCTCAAGTGATAGCCAATAGAGCTGCTGGAAGGAAACATTACACCTACATGGGTCATATTGAGCCATTTGTGGAGGATGTTGATTAAGTCCCATTTGACCATTTCACTGCTCCGCTGGTAGATGGATGATATGGGGCAGTGAAGGAGTGATAAGTTCAAAAAAGAGTTAAGATAAGAGATTACTTGAGATAAAAAATTGGTGCCATTATCAGATAAAGGTCCCTTTGGGCTACTATGGTGGATGAAGACCTGTATAAGTAAGAAGGAAACAGTCAATTTGGAAGTGGGCGAAGCAACTAAGATGGCCTCAACTCATTTTGTGATGTGATTGACTGCTAGTATGATGTACCAATGGCCGTACATAACCATAGATATCGGACTAATAATGTCAATGCTGACGGTAGCAAATAGGGCAGTAGGACCCACGAATTGGTGTTGATAAGTCAGATTGTGAGGTTTCTGGCTACCACGAATAAGACAAGAATCATCACTGCCTGTATTGACTCAACCTTCCCTTCCCAGTAATATCGCTCTCACAGCCATTGATAGGTTTTCTTTCAGCGCCATGGCCTATCCTAGATGGGCCTCAAGAGCGTTTTGGCTCTCACTGATGATCAGACATAAGGCATCCAGGAGGTTCTGACTAGTATTTTCAATAATCCATCCTCAATGAGTCTACTCAATCATATTCTTTAATCATTACTGAATCATATTAGACTCTCAGCTCCTTCCTCAGGTTTCCCCTATAAGTTTGTAAATTTGATCATTTTAAGAGGCATAGAGAATCAATATGGGTAGTTATAACAATCCGTCAGTGTTTTGATGTATCCTTCCAGTGCAAAGAACACTTGAAAAGTCATAGCTCTGTAATTTAAGTGCCCAATGGGCCAGCAGTCCATCCAGATACTTCATCTGTTGTAATCAACATAGGAGATACATGATCTGTGACCACTGTTAAATGATTCCTGTACAATAAAGGATGAACTTGTTTAATGGCAAATAAGACAGCTAGGCATTCACGCTCATTTATGCTGTAACTCCGCTCCGCCCAAGTTAATGTTTTATTGAAGTAAGCTATAGGATTTCAACTTGATTTACATCAAGTTGTTCCAGAATAGCCCCAACAGCCATGTCGCTGGAATCAGGAAAAAGAATAAACGGTTTATCAGATTTTGGATGTAACAATACAGGGGTGGTCATTATAGGATTTCTGTAAGATGTCAAAAGCTGTTGTTTTTTGGAATGGAACCTCCTAATGGAGCAGATACATTAGTGGTATGACAATCTTGGCAAAGCGGTGATAAGTTTTCAATAATAACTGGCAATCCCAAGAAAAACCTGAATATCGCGGAAGCTAGATGGTCATTTCATTTTCTCAATTGCGACCACTTTGTCTGGTAATAGCAAGATCCCTTCCCAGATAACTTTATGCCCAAGGAATCCCATGTTGGTTTGGAAAGAATGGCATTTGAATGGCTTTAGTTTCAACAAATCAGGGTGGAGTTGTTCAAACACATCCTTTAATTGAGCAAGATGTTATCAAAAGTGTGAGAGAACACAGTCACATCATCTTAATAAACTAACATGCAAGACATCTTTAAGTCCCCTAACAAGCCATCCATTGCCTTTTGGAAGGTGACCATAGCGTTACATAATCCTTGGGAATTTGAGTAGGTTAGAATATCCCTTACTTGCTATAAGGCACATTTTTCTAAATCACCGGCGTAAGCTCAACCTGCCAGTATCCACTAGCGAGATCCGTTTCAAAGAAAAATTGCAATCAGTTAAGGGTCATAAAGAATCATAGAATTGGTGTAGTGGGTAATTGTCTTTTTTAGTAATGGCATTCAACCAGTGATAATCTATTTTTATCCTTTTTCCACCATCCTTGCTTCATATAAGCAGCAATGGTGAGGCTCAAGGACTTTGTGAAGGCTTAAGTAATCTGGCATCCTGGAGTTGCTTCAGCTCCTTCTTACTTGGGCTTCTTTAACATTAGATTTCTGGTAGGGTCACACATAATATGAGGGGAGTCACCTGTAAGCACTTTATGCTGCACATTTTTGATCATTTGATAGTCGTCTAGACCTTTTAAAAATATGCCAGCGTACTTTTGATCAAAGCATCCGTTTGATGCTGCTACTCAGAGGTGAAGGTGTCACCTAACTCTACTTCTTCATGGGCAAGGTAGTGCCCTTGTCAATTTCTAAATCATGTTAATTTCCGCACCCTCAAACAGATTCAATTTGATCAGCGGGTAAATTCTAAACTTATGCAACAGATTGGTTTCAGGTTTCTTGCATAATTTGATCAGTTAATTAGTCATCAAAGTGGTTAGGGGTCCCCAGTAAGAAGGATCAAGCATCAGGGGGTAAGAGGCTCTTGAAGGGATGGATTAGAATCTCCTCAATTTTCCAGAAAGTGATCCAGTGGAATAGTAACTTGGATCCCTGTGCCCATCATTATTTGAGATTTTGGGGAAATAACTACTCAGTTGTTGGAGTATATGACATCACCTCTTGAGCCTAAGAACTGGGAGGAGGTAGTTTGATTCTTTATCTGACTACTCAGTATAATAGTCACTTAATAATCTTGAATGTTTCAGTAAATAGCTTTTAGGTTTTCTTCCTCCTTTCTAATGGGAAGCATCTTTAACAACAAGGGGAATGCGATATCCTAGGATAGAATAGATGTCTGTTTTTATGACTGATTTTAATGTTGAATTAAATAAGGAACTGGGTGTCTATGAGAAGGTAATAACCACCACTCCTTAGCACAATCGCTGTACTTGACACAGAAAGGGGTCCAAACTAATGCGGCAAGGAGGAGTAGACCCCAGAGATTGGGTCCAATGAGGCCCCGCGGTTACATAATCCAAGGTGTGGTTTTGATATGGTGTGACCTTTATCTGTTTCACTGATTGAAAGAAAATGACGTTAACCAAAATCTGGTATTGACTATGTCATAATTTTCACCATATTGACAACTAATTCAACTTGGGTTACCTCAGTACCAAAATGAGGAATTGAGTAATTGAAAATTCTGGCAGAAGTAATCTAAAAAGCATGATTAAGAGGAATTTAGACCTGTATTTAAAATTAAAAGTCTGATACATCCATTTATTAGGGGCTTGGATAAGATCTAACATTCAGAGCCAGAAGAAACTTTAGATGCTGGATGAGGCGCAGAATCATCATCAGAGGGTGCCTCACGCCCTAAGCTGGCTCCACTTTTCCCGCCTCAATGGCTTTTTTCTTCTAATAGAATTCTCCTTATGATCAAAGATTACGCAATAAGGGCAGGGTCACGTCAAGGTTTAGATCTCTGGAATTGTCTTATTTCAAGAATGTGAGGATGTGTACTTTTGTTAGGTGTCTAGTACACCTTAGCTCAGGCAACTCCAGTTATAAAATCCTTAATATAAAGAATTGATTTTTACATCTTCTTTGCATTCTGAAAGTTAGTATCAGACTAATACTTTGTTGAAACGTGGATTATCAAGTGGCGATGGCATCAAAAGTAACTCAATTGCAGGATGCAAGAGCCTGAGATTTATGATAAAACTGTTTAACAAACTCATTATTTTTTTCTCCACGTCTAGGGTGGATCCTCATGATATCCTTTTTTTCAGTTGAAAGAGAAATATTACTTCCAAAAATATTGATAATGGCGTCCTTTGACTCAGCATAAGTAATACACTTTTTTAATATGGCAATCTGATCTCTTGAGCCTTACTATCAAGACAGGTTTGTATGTGCTGGCACTTTTGACAATCTGTAGTGTGTTCAGTTTCAACTTCATAGATGTAGAGATAAGACTGGATGATTTAGGTCACATACACATACTTTTCTTTAGAGGTTGGTTTGAAAAAGCTAACGGGTTCAAAGAGAATATGTTATCTGGAGAAGGAGGCTGTTCTGACTAAGTTGGATCAGTGGTTCCTAGTCAGTTTGGAAAATAGCCTTATCAACTTGACGGCAGAATTTAACCATATTATCCTGGACTTTAAAGTAACAGTCATTAACATGAGCGAGTGAGGCTTTGTATCTAGGAGTCACCATAGGTTTTCTAATCTCAGTGGACTGGCTTCTAATTTTGGATGACACAGAGCCTATTTTTGGCCTCAATTGCTTGAAGTTTATTGGTCATTTTCTCAAGTTTGTCATTCACTTGGATCTGATGGGTTTGGTGCAAGATGATAATCTGAGAACAAGTTTGTTGTATGTAAGTAATATTAAAAAAAGTTTTAGGAACTTGTCAAGAAAAACCCCTTCAAATTTTCATCCATGCTCCTTGATCCACTTTTAGCAGTTTTGTCATAGAGTTCTAATTTTAGCTTCATGGTTTTCATTGAAAGATGATTAATAGACGAGGAAGTCCCAGGGGGTCCACAAGGGGCTTTGGACCCTGAGGGTCCTTGCCCCACTTTATGGCCAATAAGGCTGGCAGCGCTATGAGATCCTCTTTGAATAAATAATTTCCTGAACAGGCGGCATGGCAGTCCTCTAAAAAAATTTTGAATTTGAGTAGCTAATGCTGCTATTCAAGAATCAATAGTTTGGCAATTTTTAAAAAAATTTCAATAAGTTCAGTTAAAGAGTACTCCACTCCCTAATTTAAGTTATTGCATGAGCCATCCAATGAGTAATTTTATCATGTAGGTACTGTATAACTTTGTTTTCTAATTGGAATAGGTAGTGGTGAACCTCATTAATCTCTCTCCACTTATCCAAAATGTCTTTGCGACTATCTCACCAAACATGTAGGATGTTTTATACAATTTCATTTATTCAAGTGTAAAGTTGCTGCGAGAGTCCAAATTGCCATTTGATTCCATGTTATGTAGACTTTATAATTGCATCTGGCGATGAATGGTGAGGTAACTAATAGATGGAGATAGGATTCAGTTTGAACTACTCCCACCTTGTTATTAGGAAGATTGGGAGAGGAATATAGATGCGCCAGATTGGGAGCAACCCAAGAGTAGTGACTATGACTGGTTCTCCCCCAGGAGCGATGGTTCCATTCAGTAAAGCTCTACAGTTTCTGCTACTTAAATCCTATATTCGTTATATAGACTCTAAGTAGCTAAAATAGTCAGGGTCATAATTGCTCTGAATTTAAGCTCTCAAGTGCTTAGAAGTTGCGTATCTTGATTATTAGAAAAATATCTGGTCAAGATCATATTCTCCTCCATATTGGTAGGTATAATGTTGCTGGGATCGTTCATGTGAAGGCATGCCTTCACCAAGTAGCCTCGGAAGGGACCTGGCAGAAAGTACCAGTATTAAGTTTATTTAAATTTGAATTCCAGGTCCTTTGAAGGCTACACAATTATTAGTTATTATAGCTCCAGCGGAATCTCCTATTTGGCTATGAGTTTATAAAGAAATCTTTTGGTGGAATAGACATCTTTTATAAGAAAAATCTATGCTAGAATCCAGGCATCATCTTTTTTTGACGCTAGGAAATCTCTAGTAGAACTAGGCAAAAATAGAGGTTACAAACTAGCATATCTTTATCAGTTAAAATTTGGTATTTATAATTTTGGTAGGAGTTCAGGATCGTATAGGGTATACTTTGGTAGAAGGTTTAAATCATGTAGGTAAAGCAATTTCCAAATGGCATAATATTTCCTGAATGTTGCAGCGGAATGTGGAGGAGTTAAGTGAATATAATCTTTTCTGATCAATGCAGTGAAATTGGGAGATTTATGAATTGCAAGATCTTTCCCAGATTATCCAGCGGATAAAAGAGGCATTTGGGATTTCAGCTGCCTGTTTAAAAGTTCATTGTTCATAGTAGTTTCAGTAGCTTCTATAATGGTGGAATTCCATTTTATAAGGTGCAAATTACCTCACATCCAAACTTCTTCTGAACTAGTGATGTTCCATCATTCTCAAAAAGTTTTTTTAATAGTTTTTGTAGTTTAGCACATAGTTCTTTTGATAAATTTTTTACCTTTAACCCTTTTCATTATATTACATCTAAAAACTTTATTATATTGATCAGGGAAATCATAATTTGGGTAGCCATAGTTTATGTAGTGACAGAAGGATAAAGCTCCAGTTTTAAAGTTACAATATTATTAGAAAAGCACCATCTGTTGGTGTATTGTCTCCATACAGTAGAGAAAAGCAACTCCAAATCTATCTCAATAACGAAGAACTCTCCAAATGAAGAAGCAAATTAACGATTGCTTGATAAGAATTTTGAAAATGAGATGGCCTACCTGTTAGCCCCAATGAAAGGAGAAACTATGGTGGTAACTCCTGCTCAACTTGCCAAGAATAGTAGTTCTAATATCTCTAAGAACTCCTCATACTTAGTTTCATCATTTTCAAGAAACCCAGAACCCCTCTGCATTTCTCATGAGTTGATTTCTAAAGATGGAGCGTCTTGCAGTTAGTGGTTGCTGTTTTTGGTGTTCATGCATCTGCACTTTTTTTTTTTTTTAGTACTAGATGGTCCCAACATGCATCTGCACTTACATCCCAATTTTCTTGCCTCCCTCTAATCCTAACACTTCTGTTCACTACTAGAGATGCCTTATTTCGAAAGATTCTATGAGTCCATACCTATAAAGAAATTGAGGCAATCAAGCCCTCTATTATGTAAAGTAACAACTTTATATAAATCAAGCTGACACTTTATGCATTAAATTAATTAATGCCTCTGAAACTTATTCATGAGCGTACCTTCCTTCATATTACACTAGATAAGCTCAAGGTAAAAGCTATTATGGATAGTGGGTCATTGGTTAATATCATGTCCACCAAATTAGTAAATAGTCTCATCATCAAACCTGGTCTTGGCCACCATAAACAATATGGAACTGTGGGGCCCATGTTGAATACATCCAAAGTAACATACAGTGAGTTGGAGCTGCATTACAGCTCACTGGTAGTATCAGCTCAACTGTTATTTTTACCAAATCACAATTAGGATTTTTTGTGACCTCTTTTTTGAGGAATTATGAAATTGGGGTTGATTTAATGAGAAGACGTTGGATAACATTGATCAAACCCTTACGCTTTATTATAATTGAAAGGACTTTGGCCCTGCGCCCCAAAATCAGGCGGTTGTCAATCTTACCTTTAAAGATTCCATAGTGCTTTTTAGTATAAAATGATCTACAATCAGACCAAGCGTTTGCTAACCAGAAAATTGGATCAAAGATAATTCCGCTAAGAGCTAATTGTAGCTTAACCATTATGGTGGGCCACCAAATGATAGTTGGAACTAAGATTAACTTAAACATTCCCAAGGTTTTTATGGCAAAAATATTTTCACCATTTTGCCAATCTTCTTTGAACCAGTCGCCACACCTGGTTTTATTTTTCCTGACCACGGCGAAATCCAAATTTTTTAATGGCTAACCTATATTCCTACCATATATCTGATAATAAAATCATTCTTTTTTGTGCATATTAGTCCTGTAAACATAACAAAGCGTCCATGGCTTTTGGTAATCTGGTTAAACTTGAACTTGATTGCAAGAAGATGTCAAATGGTTGTTCAGTGATCTCTTGTTATTACTCACTGGTATTACTGATGATCAAAAAACTTTTATTTTATATATAGAAAAGCATAAGCTTTTTCTAAAGATGACTTTAATCTGGGGTATGCATAAGACTAGCCACCATATTGATACCTGGTAATATCTAACCAATTTCCTGCATTCCATTGACGCTAAAAGTGGATGATGAAGTTGTGAATAAAGAAGTCAATTATCTCATACAACTATGGATGTAAGTACCTTCCAAGGGTCCTTAGGCATCTATAATCTTTCCTATTAGAAAGAAGGATGGCTCCAATAGCTTAATTATAAAATCTTGGTGTTACTTATGCAGATTCCTATTCTTTGCCATGCATTGAAAATGTTCTGGACCACTTATGCGGCGCACAATACTTTTTAGCTATGATCTACTACTAGGTTCTTGGCAGAGCTAACTGTCTAAGTCTGAACAGGATAAGTGTGATATGATTATGACCCAGGGCTTATATGAACCCACTTGGATGCCGCAATAATTATGCAATGCTATTAAAACTTTTACAACAAGCCTTAGATAATATCTTGGAAGAGTAGAAATCTTTTGCATATTTGTTTATCTTGATATGTTAACTGCTCTTTCAAAAATATAATGAGCTTTTGTACCACTTGGGAAAGTCTTCCTCCCCCTTGCCAAAAGATAATCTTAAATTCAAGAGAAGAAGTGAAAATTAAACCAAGAAGAGTTTTATGTATTTTATCTTTATTGACAAGCAGATATTTTAGCCCCAACCAGCTAAATAGAGAAATTTAAAAAATGATGTGGTTAAAGAGATAATGTGGCGTCTAAGTAATACTTTGAATGATTTGATATTAGCTCCAATCTGTTGAGAACTTTAGTAAATTTAATGTTTATACCATCCTTTATAGGAATGGTGCACAATTTGGCTGGCAAACTTCTGACTAAAATTTTACATGTTTAGGCTTTGTCACATTAAAGCTCCTATTTTAAAGTACCCAAATTTGAAACCCCTTCATCATTCAAATGGACTTGTTTATCACTTCCAAAGGGACGGTGATATTACAAACTGATGAGAAGGAAATTAAGCACCTTATGGCTTATTGTAGCATATCTCTGGATGTGCAAGAACAAAATTACATGGTTACATATAAAGAGTGTTTAGTAGTCACTTATGCAAGTACTAATTCTGGGTTTGCATCCATGGAGTACATTTTACTTGATTAGTGTCCGTTCATCCCTACGCTATTTAGTAATTTGAAGGATCTGGAAGAAATGCTGGTCCAATGGGCTCTGATTCTACAGGTCTATAGCTTTAAAAATAAGACCATCATGGTGTTAAACACCAATACACTGTTTGTCTCTGAGTACTCACCGTGGCCTTAGAAGCTGATCTGGCCAATAAGTTGTTTAAAATGATATTCAGCAATATGGTAATGAATCAGTGAAGGCTTAAGGCACGTTGAGAAAGCTGAAAAAAATACTTTTTAAAATTATGGGAAACTTTACAAGGTCATTAATGAACAACACTTTTTGTTTTTCAGGCCCATCAAAAATCTGACTTAATTTATAGCTCATAAGGTAAAGGGGAACATGATATATATAATAAAGCAACTGAAAATATAAACCTACATTACTATTTGGAATTAATGTCATTCAATATTCAGGTGATACTTATCTGTTTTAAAGAGTTTTAGCTGAATACCCCTATTGAAGGCAACCTCCTATATAAATTAAGCCTGATTTCTCCTGGTACACCAATTCTTTAAACGTTGTGGTACCATTGCCCAACTAGTTGTGGGCAATTAAAGTATATAATAGTGGCCATTAATCACTTCAATATTGGGTGAGGCAAAGCAGTTAATGACTTGGGTACTATAAAAATATGCCAAGTTTATTTTACAAGACATAGTTTATTGTCCTGGCTTCCTACAGTTTATTCTAAATGATATATGGATTAACTTTATGTCTGAATTATTCTTAAACTAAATGACTTGATGGGTATATAAGAGTTATTGCCTACCCTTATCACACTGAGACCAACAGCACCAGAAAACAAGTAAATAATACTCTCAGAGGCACTATAACTAAGCTAATTACTGAAAAGTTATCCAGTTGAAACCTTTTCTTGCACATCGCCATTTTTACTTATAGTATTTCCTGATTCTTGGCGACAGTGCACTTACCATTCAGTTATCATATGGGTAGAATCCCGCGCTACCCCCAATTTTTATATAAATGTGTTAATGAAGAAAATGAGTTTAACCAGTACCTTGGAATTCCACGCAGACAACAATACAGCTATAAATGAAGCATATTCCAGCACACTGTCTTGGAAAATTAAGTTTTATAAGTGTTAATGAAATCAACGGTTATTACTAACCTTTTCATAGGGGACTATGTCCTAAGTTTTGATAAAGAAAATAACTTTGGAAGGATTAGAAGTTTTGGATTACATTTAAAAAAGGACCCTTCAGGATCATAAAGACAGCCAATGATGTCATCTTTTTGAAAGATCCCTGTTGGGCTTAGGTAGAAACCTAACAATTAATCAGGGCTTTTGAGCTGTTTGCTAAATAAAGCTCTAGTTCAAATTAAGCCTACTCTTAAAGATAAGTTGGTACTTTAACAATTGATTAAAACTTATTATAACCCAGTCTAAAGTAGCGTTAGTTGGTTTAGTGGTTAATACTTCTGTACATTAGAAATTAGGTTTTTTTAAAGCTTGGTAGCGTTTTTTGACTAGTTAGATACAGAGAATTTACTGAAATGAGATCTTTCAGTGATAGGCCTTTGAGTAGTAACGCAAAGAATGCATTGCTCTCTTGGCAAACTTGCTTGTGCCTTGGTTGAATGTCAGAAGTCTTGATTCAGCTTCCAAAGGTTGGTTTTAGTATCTTTCAAAATGTAAAAGAATTTTGATTCTCAAAACCATTGGGATTGTGGGTTAATGAAAAGTCTCATATTTAACAATGCTCCCTCAAGATTCTGTCAAGGGATATTTACAATATTAAGAAGCGTTCTTATGGTACATTTATTTCCTTCAATATCAAAATTAAAGCCAAATTTGAATTTAAAAAATACAAAAAATAGCAGCTTGATCAAGCTAAAACTTACCAATGTCAATGCAGTCACGCCTGCTGCCTGGCGTAGGGTTATGGTGCGCCGCCTTCTGGCGTTTTTTAGCCACCACCAAAGCGTGCCTGGGCTGGCTCTGCTAGCCTTAATGCTAATGGGCATTATTTCCCCATTGAGACTTGGCCCACCACCTCACAACCTCCCAGGTGGTGCTCCAGAGCCCATTGGCGCTCAGAATAATTTGTGTTTTGGACTCCAGGTCAAATATGGTAATCTCTTCCCGTATGTAAGCGCAGCCATCATTGAGATGGCTATGGCAGTTTCAAACCTGCATGCGTTAATGATTTTTACCCCTTCAATGGGTATTTCGACCTTGGCTTCCACTCTAAATCTGATGCAATGGTAGCAGCAAAGCTGCCATTAAGTATAAACTAAAAATCCACTTCCTACTGTATGTACCTGGCTCCCAGATGAGGCCACTTTGGGGGGCAAGTCTGCTAGGTTGCCCTACCATCTCTCCTCTGAGCACCTTTGCCACAAACTCATGGAGGGTTTGGCTGTTTATGGCACAGACTCTGTGCTACAGTTTGTGGTGCCCAATGAGGTGGATCATTTAGCAGGGCCCAAGTCTTTGTGACAATATTTCCTTTCCATTGTGATACCCATCTTGCAATCCCCCTTGTATGGCAATAAGATCCTCACCTGATCTCCCCGTCTGGGCATGGGTTGAGAATGGCCATGCAATTTGCTCCTTGTGCTTCAAATTAGATCATTTGAAGCACAAGTGCCCCACAGTTTCCACCTACACCACTTCCGCCACCCCTCCCTCCAGCGTCAGCCCAGCTGTGGCCACAACCAAATTATTCAAATGAGGCTTGGTCCTCCCGCCCCCAACCTTGGGGGATTCTGATGCTGCTTCCAAAGCAGCAGCCAATCAAAATATAAAATAATAATTTAATAAAGGTTACAGAATCCTAAGTCAATGGCTGAAACAAAATCAACTGAGCTGCCATGGTCAACTGATTGCAGCCAATGAGAATCTGCCACTGCACCAACTCCTGTGGCTGGGCCAGCACTGGCTGATTTAAATCCACTCAAATGTTTTAATTGGATTGATGATAGTGACCGGCCATTCAATGTCAAGCCAGATTTTGCTTTGAGGAGTATCTATCAATCCTTCTGACTTGTTCAACACCGTTTTTGCTCTAAAAACGGATTACCAAATTATAAAATTATAAATAAAATGACATTGGAAGCTGCAGCTGCTCCTGCCAACACCCTCCTCCACCAGCATCTCCATGGGGTGATGGACCCCCTAGTTGCAGTATTCACATCCTAAATTTCCCCATGATTTCAATGAAGATGCAAAGTATGAAATTGAGGAGCTTGATTTTGGTGTGAGCCGCAATTGCGTTGATGCAGCAAAAACTTCTCTTCTTGATTTAAATTATTCCCAAACTTGCCAGCGCATCAAATCGTTCACTTGTGTGCCAGCTCTTATCACATTTGCTGAACATCAACATGATCAATACGTTGAGACAATGGACACTACCAGCCTCATAAATGAAGAAAAACCACAACTACACCTCTTATGTCACATGTCACTGATGCTCCCACCACAATTCTGTCCGCCATGGTCCACCAGCTAAAGCCGGCGCCAGACAAAAGTTTCCCCAAAGCTTCCTCGCCATCTGATATGGCTTCCTAGGTTGATAGCTTAGGGTCTATATTAGGATTTTTATTTATTATAATCTCTTTGTTTGGCTTATTTGCAAATAAAGATTCGTGGCTCCCCTTTTATTTGATTAGCACCACTAGTGCTAAAAAAACCGCTTATTACTTGATGGACTACAGTGCCTTAAGAGATGTTTGTAGTGTGTACTAGTACCCTTTTATATCACCTTATAAGGGCCAAACCAAGTTGTTAACAGCTTATCACAATATCCTGATCGTTGGTGTTCAAAGAGAACATAATTTCTAGGTTGAAAGACAGTTAAGGCACTACAATGAGAATTATACTGTTTATTCTCATGTGAGGTAATTTTTGATATAGAACATATAGCCATAGCATGTAATAAGAATATCTAATTATCTTAAGATTTCATGATTAAGGTTAGGTGGCTTTATAGTAGATGCTTCCAGTAGGGGCTTTATACTTGGTGGTAACATTGGGATTCTTTCTTACAAGGACTAAAAGGACCATCGTTATATTTTGGTGATAGATCACTTGGTATGCCAGTAAGGCACTAGGGAGATATTGATTCTATCTCATAGGGTTGCTAGTAGAAATATTCTGTAAGATGGATACTAAAGTCCCATCAGCTCTCTTAGCAACATTAATAGCAAGGTTGTATGGTGCAGCGAAAGATTTTTTGGTTTTAAACAATATAGTTAATTCCTACATCACTTGAAAGTTGAAATCTAACCCATTTTCAGATCATAACGTCTTAGGACTTTCATGATTTGTAAAAACATGCAGAAAGAGGAATAGTGCGGTGGCCTTGGATGTGGAAGTAAGTACAGAAATAGCCTTTATCCACTTATCTGAGTTGGCTATGGCTATAATAATATATCGTTGGTCATGCAAACCAATAAGCAAGGGCCCCACAACATCATTACTCACTTGACGGAAAGACCCAGAGGGTGACTACCTGAATTTGGAGCTTTGGGTTTGGTTTGTCTTTTTGCCTGCATGTCAGGAAAGGCTTCATAGATCTTGAATAGAATTATTTTATCTCCAGTAATAATCACATAAACATTAATGAGTCATCTTCACTGCGACATGTCTTACATATGAATGTCATTTGGTGATCACATTAATCCTAGATGATAGGCGAGTATATGGCAGTTATCTCTTTTCCAACTGTTTGTATAACAAACATTCCAAATTTTGAATACTATCAGTTATATGTTTGGGTTCTGTTTTTACCTCAGGGGACTCTAAAAGCCATAGATCAGGCTGGGCAATAAAGCTATACAATAGATTTTCTTATCAGTAAGGATAGTTTGAATAGTCATTTGAGAGAATCTATCAGCATTTTGATGGATAGCACCACTAAAATAAACACTTTAAAATTGTATCTTTGAAGATGTGAAGCCCAATTAGCAATCTTTGTATTGAGATTCTTCATTTCAAGAAGACAGCTTAATGTGGAATGATCAGCAATATTTGTAAAGTGTGCCCCATATAAAAGGGAAAAATTTTTAACGGCTATAATAAAAGCTAGAACTCCCTATCAGTAACTATTATTACCTTCTGCTTTTGAAAGGGTCTTACTATGATATCCAATTGGATGGTCAACTTGTATATCATCATTCTGGTTCAATATAGCTTCAATATCTCTATCAATTGCATCAGTGAATAAAAATTTCATTAACTTGAGTGAACTAAGACAGGAGAAATTGATTAAGCCTTCCTTAGGGTGTCAAAGTATTTTTGCTTCTCTATACTCCATTAGAAAGGCACATTTTATGTAACAAAACACTAGTGTTCATCAACTTCTCAAAAAGTGAATATTTGCTGGTAGTACTGAATCATCCCTAGAAATACATAAATATCACTTAGGCTCATTGGAGGTGTTACCTCCTGATGGAAGCGCTTCATCAAAAAGAAGTTATATTCTGTCTTGCCTAACATATTTTCCTAAGAACTCATACTTCTGGAAAAAAGCATTTCGGAAGGCCTCTTAAGAAAAGCCTTTTCAAGCCATTCAAATACTTCCCAAAAATAATTAACTGGTCATTAGAAATCTTTGTGAAAATAGTGATATCATTTTTTATAGACAAGGAAAAAAGGACATCTCAAATCACCCAGAAATGCCATCTATGTTTCACCTGGAAGATAGTCAGGCATTACATAACCTTTGTGGCATGCCAGTGGGCTCAAAAAATACTCTTTGGCTATCAAAGAGCATTTTAATTGATTCTCTGGATGAAGAGGTATTTGCTAATATCCACTGGCCAATTTGTTAACAGAGAAGTACTTATACCCCTAGTGGCCAGAGTAAAATATATGTGAGTGAGAGATTGACTGCCCTTATTAGTGACTGAGTTCAGTTTGCAATAAACCATGCCTATCTAATGACCACCATACTTATTTTTGATGAGTAATATAAGTGATGCCAATGGACCCAGGGATGGTTTTAATAGCACCCCCAAGCAATTGTTTCGCTCAAGAGCCACTTGAACCTCCTTTACTTTTGATTTACTAAAGGTCCATGTGCATAGAGGAGAAGCATCATCAGTGTTCACATTATGACATACATTGTCCCTTTTTACAAAGTCATAGGTGCTAATGGAGAATATATTAGCGTACTTTGTTAATTGTTTCTCCATTTATCTCTCTGCAAGGAGTAATGTCTTCTTCATTCTCATATTAAAAAATAAATTGGTAGAATTATTTTCCAGGCTATAATTTCGTAGTGTCCAAATTTATTTAGCTCAACCAAAGTGAGAATTGGTACAAGGCAAAAAAGCATTTGCTCTTTTGCACCCAATTACTTGACTTTTTGGCAACATGTTTAGCAAGATGTGAATAGTATCAGTTTATGAAGGGCTAGTATTTCTAAGAAAACAAGTACCTCCTTTATTGAGAAATTATTCAATTCTTTAATCTCCATGATGTGACTAGCTGGTATAAAAACTTGTATCTGTGTACCTACAATAACTTGAGAATAAGGAGGGATGTTAGGCTGCCTGGGTGAAACAAAGCATGCCCTCTTGAAGATCCGCCACTATAATGATCAGAATTTATGTGCTATTGCATTTAGACTTGGATTTAGATTTTTAAATCCTAAGTCAAATCATTTATTGAATTTTTGGTTTAATTTTAGTATGAGCGCTGAGTTGCTCCTCAACTGAGCCATTCTTTAGGCTTAGACTTGATTAAAGACTGGTGCGGGAGAGGCACCCTGGAAGGGCGAATTTTGAAGTTAAGCCTGCACATTCTGAACTTCAGTTCAGAATTCTTTCTCTGAATTTTTCACCTTGAGCGTGAGTTAATCCTGTGGTCTTAAGACACTCGTATATTTTCTTACAGCAGGCTACAATTATCACGCTTTTGTCACATAAACAAAATTGGGTTTTTAGGGCTTGATCTTCCCCAATTACTCTATCTTTTTCCTTGGTGTATTTGCAGTGCAAATTATTGGGATTCTGTTTGTTTGTAACGTTTTCATGTAAATAATAACAAAGGTTATAAAGGGTTTGCAACCTCACTTACCTACTTCATCTTTTTTCTCACTTTAAGTTTCCCTAATTCAAGGATTTAACTGGTTAGTTGTATGAGGCACTAACACTTAACTTGAGAGTCTGACCTCGCATTGGACATCCTTTTGGCGTTGAAGATTGGCATCAAACTGAGGCAAAATGATAACAAACTGGGAGTCTTCTGACCATTACATAAGCTTGAACTCAATTGTGCATTCAGTATGCCACCAATCCCCAGTTCAGCTGACCTCAGTGGTCACGTTAGGTCCCAGTTATCAATTAGCCAGCACAGGTGGGAGCTAGTGTTTGATAGTCAACTCTGGACTTGAAGCGATTGTCAGAATGAAATCCCAGTGGGTATCCCCTCACCAGGAAAGTAATTAGCACTGAGGGGACCTGTCACAGCAGGGCTCCTTCACTACCATAAAGCACACCCTGCAGGGCGACAGCCATCCATCTGCACTTGACTGCATTTTTTCGCATGTTTTGTTAAGGAGAGCACCTTTCTAGGCGAGATGGAAAGACTGTCACCAACAGAAGTGTGAGAAGAAAACGCACCCCAGCCAAGCACTGGGCGTGCTTCCCCACACTGAGTGGGCTGATTCCAGAATCCTAGTCCTGAATTGCCTTCGATATTTGCCCCTCAACATGAGGAGACCAGAATTTATTCTTAGTGAATTTTCCTGGGGCTCAATATAACTCACCCCAAGAATCCCTCATGGTGGAAGCCTCCCATTTTAATACACCCTCTTCTGGAAAAGCCTTCTCTAGAGAGGGGAATTGTACCAATCAGGATTAATCTGATCATTGCATTTTGAACTTTTATTAGATTTTCCAAATCCCAAGTCAAACAATTAAAGGATTTTTGTCTTGGTCTTGGTTTGGGTGATGGGTTGTGCCTCACCTGAGCCATTCTTTAGGCTTTCAAGAGCTTAAAAATTAGTTTGTGAGAGGCATCTGGGAAGGGCGACCTTTAAAAGTTTAAGATTGCACATTCTGAACTTCAGTTCAGAAGTCTTTCTCTGGAGTTTTCACCTCAAGCGTGTGTTAACATTGTAGTCTTAAGGCCACCCTTACCTTGTCTTACGGCAGGCTGAGATGCATCACACTTTTGTCACATAAGTAAGTTTGGTTTTATGGAGCTAGATCTTCCCAAATTACTCTGTCTTTTTCCTTGGTGTGACTTGCAGTGAAATTACTGGGATTTTGTTTGTTTGCAACATTTTTAAAAATAAAATAAGGTTTATTTCAGGGTTTGCAATATCACTTATCTGTTTCATTTTTTTCTCACTTTGAGTTTCCTTATTTCTAGGATTTAATTGAAGGTTGCATGAGGCACAAAAATTTACCTCAAGATACATAACCATGCGTTGGACATTCTTTTTGCATCAAAGATTGGCGCCAAACTAAAGGCAATATGGTGATTTGAAATTGGGAGTTTACTGACTATTAAAGCTGTAGGAAGAACTAACTTGGTCCTAGGTCTTATAATTTGACAAAGCTAATTTTTTGTCATCCTTAAGTAGCCATATTTAAATTTTATTTTTTTAATTTTAAATTTTAATTTCTATTCGAGGTAAACCAACCAGAGGATGGACATTACCAATACAAAACCAAATAAACAGCCAAAAAAAACACAAACCAAACGCCCTAATTGAGTGGCAAGACACCAAAACAAAAAGGAAAACCTACCAGTCGTAGCAGCCGTGAACCGCTTATCCCACCATGGCGGAGGGGGAGGGGGATCAGGTGGACTATCAATTTCATCTTCATGATTGAAGAGGCGGATCAAGGCTGAGAGCAAGGGGGTTGAGGCATCCGCAGGGTGTGGGTTGAGGTGAAATAGATAATTGTTAAGATCTCTGGTAACAATCTGGGCCTGGAGCATAGCCTCCAGGAATTTGACAACATGGTGTTTGGCTTGTATGCATGCATAAGGAAGCTAGGAAAATTTTGTGATATTGGCTCTAGTGATACGTGTGGTGGGGAAATTCTGCCAGTGCAACAACTTACTTGATAGCAGAGGTGGCAGTTTCTTTTAATTGTTCAATTTTCACTTTTGCAACCTCAGGTAAATTGGCAGGGAAATTGGTTAAATGTATCCCTTCATTAAATTCAGTGATTGAGAGTGCCATGGCTTTGCAGAGATGGCAGCTTTCAGGAGAGGCCATTACAGCCTCAGCCAGTTGATGGTCACTCAAGAATGGGGTAGCGGTGGGTTTGGGGACATATTTCTTGAGTGGGAATGGGGTATCGAAATCTGAAAGGCAGATACAGTTCCAATTTAATTGGAAAGTCAGAATGTGGGATAATTTCCTCATATCCAGTTATTCAATCCAATAAGTCCCAGGGATTTTGGGTAAGCATGATTGATTTGTAGGAGCGTGGTTTTTGTTGGGTAAATTTTGGGGTGGGAAATTGGTTGGATTGAATTTGGGTCCAAACCTGCTCCTGATTGGGTATATTGTGAGAAATTAAGCTGGCTTGAGCTTTGGTAAAAAGGTTTTACTGATAATTGAGCGTTCAGCTGGAGGGGGTGGGGGCAGCCAAAATCCCCACTTAAACGCTGTTTGTGTGGCCTCATGTGTTGGTTTGGCGGTTTCCACATTTTTTGAATTGTAGTGATATGTTTTTTTGGAATGATCCAACTAATGGCAGAGGGGGCAAACGGTGCGTCCATTGTCAATATGAGCCCAAAAAGTGATCTGGTGCAGATGGGATATGGGCACGTGGTGGGATGTGCTGAGCTATGGTTGGCTAGTGAGGGGTAATGGTGGCCATTGCCCATGGTGCCACTAACCGCTCAAGACCGCTCAGGACCAGGAAGTGGAGGATGGGGTCTGTACCATGTTTGGACAGCCCCTTCATCAATTCTTCATAGAGTGTTTGAGGGGGAAGGTGCAAAGGAAGGTTTGCAAAGGTCACCACCAATGTGGTGTCACTGGGGAGGCGTGTACGGTTATAGTAAATGGGTGTGTTTTATATATTAAGGGTGTAGTTGCTGCAGCAGCTGCGTCCTCTTCAGTGGGAAAACCTATATCAAAATAGCCCTTGTAAGGGCGGAAATCAATAAATCCAGCTGGTGCAAATGTGGTTGTTGCCAGCTCAATTATCGCTTTGTTGGCATATGGGAAGAGAAATCCATATTTGACTTGGAGGCAAAAGTGAATATTGGATCAGGGTAGGGCAAGTGGGTGGGGGTGGGTTGGGTGGACTTGTGCTAAGTATAATAATAATTCCCTTGGAGGGACAAATTGGCCTGATGCATTAGGTGAGCTGGATGAGACCATCTGTACGTGTTTGCCTGCTGGGCAGAAAATGCTAGCAGGTGGAGCGCCGCTGCCCCACGCTGGGGCAGCAGGTGGAGGATCCGCTGACATAGATGGAAAACTGATGCAGTGTAGGTGGCGATGGAAAATTAATGGTTACTTATAATAAATTCGCTCAAAAGTGATATCAAGCAGAAAGAAAAAACCCCTTAAGTAGACATATTCATCTTATTACCTTTTAAAGTTTTCTGACATATAATTATTACGAAATGCTCTTGTTGAAATTTAATTCTTAACAATAAAAATAACTTGTCTGTTTAGCACTACAGCAGATGCAGTTAATGGTAACTTGCCAAAAATAATTTCAATTATGAATATTTTCCAAGGACTTAGTGAAAAGGGTCCTTTGGTACCATATTCAACTACATGAGATATGTTAGGGGAAAATTTAATCTTATTTATATGTTTTGTAATGATAAGTTCAAAAAGGATACAAGTATCTTCTATGGCAATTACTTTGACCTTGTATACCTGTAATTTAAGTTGTATAATAAATTTTGAACTTGTGAAGGAAAAATAAAAGAGTGTCTTATCTGAGTGGAATTAATAGAAGATTAAAACAAGATTAGTTAAATCCCTAATCCTTATCAGTGAATTTTGGGGCACTATAGATCTCTTGTACTATGATAGGGACTTCTTGGCTTCCTAGGAGCAGTAATAAAAGTTTGATCAATTAAGGGCTTAGTAGGCAGGCCAACATGATGAGCCTCTTCTTTTATATTAACTGTCCTTTTACGTCTCATATTTTATTTTTTCTATAAAATTATGCTAGGTGATAACGCACATTACAATAGGTGCAGCGCACATTCTTCCTATATTCTTTTCCTTTTTGGCTTAGATAGTATGAACATGAAGCTATATGGAAAAGTGAGACCAGTCGCAGCATTTTCAAAAAAGAAATATTAGTTAGAGTTATTTTGTCAAGTATACATTTTAAGTTACGCTTCATTCCTTTCATGAGTAACTGGAAGTTCTAGTTAAAAAGTTAGTCCAAAAGTATGGCAGTGATGGCGTCATCTATTGTGATGTTGTAACTAGAGGCTAACATCTGTGCCTCATACTAGAAACAAAATTTTATATTAAGTAAATGTTTCACCTTTGGAATCTTAATGACTAAAGATGCTTGTTTCTGGCTGATTATAGTTTTAATACTTCCAAACTTTTTAATCAACTCCTCATTCTCTAATGCCCAAGTTGTTCAGACTTTCAGACGAGGAACTAATTATTTTTTGATACTTTTCTAAGACAGTTGTGGGGGTACTTCACTTTTGTATATCAGGGACCTCTTTCATATCATCTTCATAAATATATGTGAAAGAACATATAGTTTATTCTCAGGGCACAGACTCTCTTTTATCATGGCTTTAAAACAGATAGTATTAATGGAGGTTTGTAAGACACTAACTCTTGGGTTATTAGCCATGTTAGTATCAGAGTATTTATAGCCAGGGTATTAAGGGATCAAGCTTTAAAAACTGAGCACACTCATTATTGATATCATCCTGGAGAATATTTAAATTATCTGATACTATACTGGCCTAACTTTTTATGTTTTCTGATTTTAAAGTAAAACAATTCATAACTTTCAGTTAACTCGATTTTTAAGTGATCATTGAGTAGTCTCTGCAGGTTCTCAATCTTGCATTTAATGAAGGTCATTAAAGCCTCTAGTTTAACAAACTAATGTAAGCAATCTGATGTAGTGCTTTAGTTTACACGCTTTACATCCATTATTCTATATCACATCAAGGTTGAGAGGATTTTCATTATTGTTAATTTCACTACCCTGAGTCACTGATATGAGTTAGGACTTTAATTGCCCTAATGTCCCTTGTTAAGTGACATGCTATTCAAATTGAGACTCATTTGCACTTCAGGAGATAGAGGGTCCAGGAGATTCAGTAGGTCCTTGTGAGCCAGTTAATTCCTATGGCCTTGGGACTCAGTGTCCAAATGAGCTTCTAGATCTGGTAGGTCCCTTTTCCCAGATGGCACAGGTGACCCTGGAGCTCCTTTTCTCAAGGGGGCCAGATAAGCTAATAAATCGTGATTTACATGTGGACCTGGAGGCCTATATAACCTAACAGGGCCAGGTAGAGATTCATGGGTTTAAGCCTCTACTTGGGCTAGTCAGTTTCAGAGATAGAGTACATTATTATCAAGTTTTGAAACCTATTGGTTAGTATAGATTAATAAAGTAGATCTATTTGTCACAGTAGACTTGGAGTATCATAATCTACTTAGTTTTAGCCACAACTTTATCAATAAGGAGGTTATCTTGTCATCTACAAAGGCAGACATCCCAGAAACTAAAAGGGCCACTGGTTGGCAAACCTTATATACTAGTCCGCAATTATCCAGAATAGCATTTCTCTTTTTTCATACATAGGAAGAAGCAGAATTAAAGAAGTTTAACACGTATGAGTGTCAAGTTTGAAAGTGTTAAAAGCATATAGTATGTTTTAGTGTTGTAGTCTTAGTTATTTATTTGAGGTTAGCTGACCTGTGGATGGTACTACACAATTTATTGGGGAAATGATAAATTTAATATTATATAAAGGAACCTTTTCTTTCCGCTTGATACCACTTTCAAGCAAAAATTATCAAAATTAAGCTTAACCATTGCTGACTGGCCATGACCATTTTCATTGATGTCCTCAGATCTGCCGCCTGCTGTTTCAATTTGGGGCAGTGGTGATCCACCACCTGGCATTTTCTGCCCTGCGGGAAAACACGTTTGGATGGGCTTGAATGGTCCGCCAAACTCTTCTAGACAGTTTGTCTCTCCATGGGACTTAGCGCCTCACCTTTCATGAATCCACTCATCTTGCCCCCACCTGCTCACCCTCACTCACTCCACAGTTCAGTTTTACCTCCAGGTCAACTATGGACGTGTATTCCCATATGCTGACAGACCAATTATTGAACTCACCACAGCTGCCTTTGCACCGGCTGTCTTTATTGATTTCCGCCCTTTCAAGGGCTATATTGATATTGGATTCAAAATTGAGGTGTAATGCACTGGTAGCTTTAACTCATTTAATATATAAAAATACCCCCGTTCCTACTACCTGTACTCAACTCCCTGCTGACACCACACTGGTGGTGTCATTTGCAAATCTCCCTTCCCATCCCCATCTCACATTTTGTATGAAGAATTGATGTCTGGGCTTTTATCTTGTGGAACTTGACCCAACCTAATTTTCACCGTTCCCTTTGGTACAAAACGATTTTCTGCCCCTCATGCCAAAAACACCATCATCTTACATCACTTCGCCATCGCCCAACAAATCCCCTCATGTGCTTAATTCACTGCAGCGCTGGAGAATTTCTTCTGGGCTCATTTTAACACTGGATAACAAATTTGTCCCCTCTGTTTTGGGCTAGACCATTCTAAAAAGTCCTTCCTCTATGCCGCTGCATCTGGTACTATTTCTGAACCCTTGTCAGCGGCATCTGAATAGGGTGTTTTGTTGCCCCCACCCACCCAAAACACTCGCTCACTGGTCCAGAGAAGGAATACTGTCCCCACCAAAACTTCCAGCCACACTCACCCGCCTGAATTCATGACAACCAATTAGAATCAGGCTTGGATCACTGTTCACCACCGAGCAACTCCCCATTTGAATACTACCACCCACCCTATTTCTTCCTCCCCTATTCTTGTAAACCAAAATCCTTAGGCCCTATTGGATGAGTTTGACAAATCAAGTGAGATTGTCAAGAAGGAAGTTGACAAATCAGGTTAGGAAGCCTCAGATGGATATGACTGCTATGATTTTTTACCTCGGATTTTGACAAACCTATCCCACCCAGACGTTATGCCCCTAACCCTAATTCCATCCCCTTCTAAAGTGGCCATCAGCTTGCCTTAGCAGCAGTGGCCTCTCCCTCATTGTCACCAACTCCACATCACAGTTGCAAAATCTGTTGATGAATTCAACTAAGGGCTGAATGCAGTTGTATTTCCCCCTGATTTCCCTGAAAATGTGTGGGATAAATCAACAAATTGGCTGACGCTGCTGTCACTCTGTCATGCATGTTGCTACACAGCAACCTTCAACCCAAGAACTGTGATCACCAGGGAATATATTGATAGTTTTACCCTACTTCTGATGCCCACCTTCAGGATGAACATCATGTGGTTGAATTAATTAAAGATATCATAGAGGATGATATTGAGCATATCAATAGTTTTGTCTTAAACCTTGACCCCCACCATAATGACGCCCTGACGTCCTTGCTCTCAGCCTTGATCCACTTCTCAACACTATTGCACCTTCTGAGGTTGCTGCGCCTGTGGATAAGCCGCCTGACCCTTCTCCCCCTCTGCCATGGTGGGTTAGCGGTCCTCTGCTCCCTGCCAGGTTAGAGGTTTTGTTTTGTTGTTCAAGTTCCCTTTTGTTTCAAATTTGTTGTTTGCTCTTTGAGTATTGGTGCTGTCTGTCCCTTAGTTGGCGTACCTCAAATAAAATTTAGAACATTTATTGTAAATATAAAAGAGCATAAATTCCCAATAAACATTCATGCACGGCAGTCTACTAGGCCAGGAACACATGGACTGCCTTGTTATTTGCTACTCAGTTTGGGACATTTGGCACAATTTATAAAACAGTCATACATCATCCCCTACCCAAAGGTCAACTACCAGTATTAATAAATTAGTCTTACAACTTTTTAAAAGATTAACAGTGGTATGTACAAAATTGTGTAAATATTGATCAGTTACAGCACTTACTTAACAAGATGATAAGCTTGAAAGAGATATGAATCTCTCATGAAGGAGGGTACAGATGAACTCAAAGTTCTTCTGGATCAGTCATTTTAATCAAATATACTTTCAAGTAAACGCCTGATGGTAGTAATCTTGTCGTCTAAATAAGTTGACATTCTGTGGGGTGACAGCATTAATTAAAAAGTCAAAAAATTCATGAAATATAAAATAATTTAGATCATTTTTCAATATCTTGACTTTGTGTTAGCATTACCATAAGATTACAATTGCCCATATTTAGGCTTGCTTCACTTTAAAAAGTTTCCGTTGTAAAAGTTCATATTCTAGAAATAACTTGTAAGCACCTATAAGGTAGCACCAACTTTTTGGGCGCCTAGTAGGGGCCTAAAAATTAAGAAGGGAATTATAGATGTTTGCTAAAGAAAGGTTCTGTATTTTTACATGAACCTATTCTTTTAGAAAGGTTGGTTCTTAACTATTTTGTAAAAAAGCTTAATCCAACTAAGGCCAAAGTAGCGATAGTTTATAATAGGAGAAAATAGACAACCGTTATTAAAAATAAGGTAAGTTTAAAGATTGGCAGTATCATTCTGCCTAGTTAAATATTGGGAATTCACTGAGGAAAGATTTTTTAGTTATTACGTTTTAAAGTGGTAACGTCAAGAAAGTAAGGCACTATTAAAAATTGCCTGTGCTATGGCTGGTAAACTGAGTACATATCCATTTTCAAAAGTTTGGTTTATTTTAAACTTTTGTATTGGAAGAATTTTGGTTCTCAATACCATTGAGATTGTAAGTTGAGTTGAGAGTGCTTTGAATACTAGCAGTCCCATTATGCGCTAACTTATTATTTGGTGCATGCTAAGTCCATTTAAAAGTACCAGAAAAGCTTTGGACTTACAACCACAATTTCTTGATAGCCTAATCTACCCCCATACTCTTTGTTTCTTAAAGTTTAGTCAATTTGGAGGAAATGTTTTAATTTTATCTGACCAACCATTTGAAGAATTACTTATATAGTTTTATATTTAGCTAATATGTACAGAGAGTATTTTGAATAATTTACCTTGCCACAACTATAGTGTCATCTGCAGTATCAATTTACTATATGTTACATCACCTCATCATCTCTTAAGGATGGTATTTAATAATCAAGGTCAAATCCTTAATCCTTACTGGTGCAACTTCTAAATCCTTAATACATCAATTACATAACCTTTCATCCCTGTATTTTTATACTTTATTATTTTATAAGATTTTCCCCACACTAGCATAGAAATTGTCTTTAATAGGTTTATTATTAATTCTCAACCAATTGCCCCTATATCATTTAGTTAATGTATCAATATTTGTTGTAGATGCCATGAGGCCTTGACATATGGTTACTTGACCTTTTTTACTTATCATATAATTATCTTAAGATTCTCAATTGCTACTCAGTTAGAAATAGATTGCACCAATGAGAAACTTATGAGTTAGAGAGCATGTCAAGGAATTATTGTCATTTTGAAGAATTTCTTTTTTTAATTTAGTAATAGAAATCTACTACAATTAAGACATAGTCACTACAATCTACATGACACTGTCATTATATAATACTATGATGTGTTTTTATTTTATATTTTATTTTATAAATAACTGTCATTAAGAATTAAGATTTTTTGTGTTTTCCAAGGTCACTGTCTTCATAAATACCTTGTTGTTTGTGAGATTAATTACCATTGCATAAAACACAACGCTTCTACTCCAATTTCTACAATCTTAGGATTAATTCATCCTTTTAAAAGGCTCTTTAATTTCACAGGCTCAGTGGGCTAGAAACCCTAAGCATAAGATTGTATGGTGATATAGCCCAGCTTTTCAATGCACATTATGTACATACTTCTAACAAACCATTCCTTACATCTTTGGTGCCTTGAGAAGTATTCAGTGTGAACAGCTTTAACAATCATTGATGGAGAGCCCATAACAGAAAACATGTTTGCTTCATTATTTCATGTCTTGGCTTGTAAATTAGCGCATTACTCTACCAGAAAATATAACAATAAGGAAAAATGAAGTATAATGCTGCTTTTTAACTTTATTTTGAAATAAATATAAAATACATTGTAAGATTATAGAAATGCAAAATTAGATATATCCATAAATGCATGCTTTTTGAGGGCCTGTGGGAGTTTCTTAATCATTGACTTACTCAGACCAAATACAAAGTGAAAATTCTTAGATGTGTGAAAATGGTACATAGCCCTATAAAAGAATATTATCTCCATGTCTATGTAACTAGTTGTGTCTCTTAAATCCGCTTCAATTATTTGTATTATTATTATCATATACTATTCTGCCTCCTTAATGTTTATTTTATTTTTGCGTATAAAAATTTCTAAGTTGCAATGTAGTGTCTAAAACTACTTTCATTGTGTAAGCTAAATATAAAATTATGATATTGGTTTTGTTTAAGATGGAATTTAAATTAATCCGAGCAATAAGAGTTTTGTGCTATGGGTAATAATGATCTTGATATAGTTGCTATTTGTGAATTTGTGTAGATATTTATCAATTAAAATAGTATAGATGGTGCATGACATGAATATTCAAACATATATCTTAGTAGTGTATTTGAGCATAGACTTCTATCTTTTTTATTGTATGAGATGTTGAAATAGTACTAGACACTTGTTGTTATTTGACTAGTGCAAAGTTACTGGTCACCTAGCTTAGTATCTAAATGTGCCAGTATAAGCACTATATATCAGATGGACTGAATGTATAAGGCATACTTTTTTCATTTGATATAGAAGAATTTCATAAAGAGCTCTGATTTTTATTTTTTAATAAAAGTAAATTTCTATATTTCTAATACTCTTTTACTTTAAAAGTTGTCTGATAATTTTTTAGGTTGTTGCCATGTAGGCAATCACTACAAAGAGCCACTTGACAACACTTCTAAGAAAATGTTTTGCATTAATTTCTACATATTTTTAAAATTATTTTTTGTACAGTTTTTAAAGTGTATACTAATTAATATCAATTATTTGATTGCCTTTAGAGTTTAAAAATTTTCCCTTTTATAGTTTCAAATAGTTTTTGTATAAAGTAAGCCTTTATAGAACTTGACTGAGACTTTTTTAGTTTTATAAAAAATTTAAAAGAGCCATCTATAATAGAACTTTTATAATTGGTTTAATAAAAGATCCCTGACGAGCAATACTGTCACATTTTAAAAAAGAATTTGCTTTAAGTATATTATTTAATTTTAAGATAACATTACAAGATATATACCTTTAGACAATTATTATTTCATTTAATATTTTTCTGCTGAGATAACCTTCTTTTTTGCAGTGCTGCTTAACAAAACTTCTATAAAACACCTATAAAAATTGAATGAATATACCCTTATGTCCTTGCTTAATCTTTTCATAACCTATCATCCTATCCATCATAAAATTTAGCTCAGCTTAAGGATGCATTGCCTCATCAGAAAGCTACATAGGTTTTATTTTAAGTAGCTATTTATTGATTTGCGTACAATTTTATTTCAACTGATTTAGTATACTTGACACTATTAAATTTTTCTTAATAATCAACTTGCTGCAATATAAGTATTAATCAACATAAACTATATAATTTTTGTTTCATTGTTAGAATTTTTTATGCCTAATGCAAAGCAAAAAATACTGATAATTTAATATAAAGAAAAAAGGCTATTCTGAGACTTTAAGCCTTGGTTTTATGAAATTTTTCCAGCTTTTTTAAATAAAACAATTAACTTGATAATTAGCCAAATGTCCACCTACATCTTGGCAAAACAATTTAAATAATAGACAAACTGAATATCAAGCTGCTCATTCATAACAATATACAATCACTATTAAAACATATAAAAATTTTCACTTCTTACATATAAACCTTTTTATTTTACTATAAAAATAAAAAATAATGAATATTGTATGTCATTTGACCCTAGTAACTGTGAAAAATTATCTCAATATGTTATATCAGGAAGTGTGTTAGATGAAGGTTGTAAGATTCCAAGACAAACAAGATGGTGAGCTAAATGAAAGCCAGTAAAAATAGATGCAATAGAAATAAAATAATGCTAATCAATAAAACTAGTTTTTTAGGTCATTGAACACCAATCATTCAATTTTTTTGAATGACTGCATTGAATATTGTTATAATACCTAAGTCTTTTAGGACAGTAAACTTAATTGTGTAAGTTATCAAGCTTATAAATGTTTTTAGTGAATAATAATTCAAGCAACTTCAACCTTAGGATATTTTTAGTAATACATAAAATTTGATCAAAGTCAAAGTAGTAATCAAACAGCTATAAAGTGGGACATGTTCCTCCTACCTCAAACCTACTTAAAACTCTAACACTGACTGACTGACATCAACAGATAAACTTAATTCTAGCATTGGCAGATCAATAGCATTAAATTATTTTTTATCAACTAGTAATCATTTTCCCATGCTTTTCTATAGTGTTTATGACTAATCAGATAAATTGAGTTGATTGTTTTATATTTTTAACTAACTTTGAAAAATAGGAAAATTCTCTTGTTGACCTGTATATATATTTTTTGCTTTTATGTTTATTTGCGCATAACTCTGAAACTACTGGACCAATTTGGATGATCTCTTTTTTAAAAAAAAGATGATACAACTTAGGTTTCACTTTACTTTTGTTAGGATTGGTCCAGTATCTGACAAGTAGTTTAGTATGTATATTAAAATGAACTGGAAGTGGTATATTTTAATTGTGGGACTAGTTTATTGCTGGATAATCTTAATTTTGGCATTGGCAAAGCAATAGCTTTGAATTGACTTTTAGACTTGATATATGTTCTATGGCTGGCATATGTTCAAAATCCAGGCAAGTATGAGATTAGTGTGATAAGCTTATATCATTATAGATGCCTATCATTTTTGCATAATTTGACCAATATAATCAACTAAATTTGATAAAATAAATTATTGTAGATGGCAATCAATAAAGTTAGCATAATTTACCCATTAAAATCTACTAAATATAATAAAATAATTTATTGTAGGATGGTGATCAGTAAATTTAGCATAGATTGATTAATAAAAGCAACTTAACTTTCTTATAATATAAATTATTAAGGGACCATCTAGTACTAAAAAAAAATAATATAAATTATTAATATCTTTAAGAGATACTATATATAATATATATACAATATTTTTTATATTTATATGGAAACAGTGAAGTTTCAAAAAGAATATAGAGATAGTAATTTTTTATTTAAAAAAAATAGGAAAAAGGGACCATCTTTATAAATGCACTTTTTTTGGAAAAAAATAACTGGGTTTAAAAATTTTGGAAAAAAGAACCTGCTTAAAAAAGGCACTAGAAAGTATAAAATATAGAGAACTTATGAATACTCAATATAACCTTTTTGGAGTTGGCACCATATTTTAAACTGACTTATAATAGCCATTTATTTTTACATAGTCAGCATTGTATATTTCTAAGTTGCATATAGTTTAAACTTAAACATGATCCAATATAGGCTTTGATTTGTATTTGTAAGCAAAATTCTATAAGTTGGTGTCACAGATTCAGCGCACCACAATATTGTAAATCCTCAACCTCTGGTAGAATCAAGGAAATACTGATCTAAGTGCAAGAATTACTAAACCAAGATGAGTTTAGCTCCAAAAATGGCAATATTTGTTTGAGTAACATCAAGGAGGAACAGAACGATTTAGGTGCTATATGGTGCACCAAAGAGGAAAACAATTGAAATGGAAGAAAAACGGTGCCATCAAGCAACCAGGAAATTATTTCCACCAATGGTAATGAAGATTTGGACTCCACTGAAGCGCACAGGAGCCACGGAACCAAATGATCTTGATATGAAAGGCTCCACACACCACCACAGTGCACAAATTTGGGAACTTGAGAAAATGGATGCCCAAGAGAGAAATCAATAAAAGAAGAGACTTTTCTGAGGTTCCTAAAGAAGATGCAATATCTTCCCAATCCACTATTCAACTATCCACTCAATTTATTTTACATCCTGATTCTTTAGTATTTAGTATAAAAATACTAAGTTTTTACCTTAAATAAACAGTCTATTTCACAGAATCTTAAGTTTGTACTTTATCTGAAGTAATTGCCAGTAACCAGTCTAGGATTAACCTGTTTTGAAGAAGACACTCGTTTTGAGAAGGACTCCTTGTAAGGTTAGGCTTGCAAGGAAAGAGTATGAGATAAACTCCATTGGGTCAAGAGAAGATTCCAACATACACAGGATTATTTTTAAAGAAGATGCACAGTTGGCGTGCAAGTGTCAAGTTTACAGCTCTCTTAGAAAATTTAAGCCTAGCTGGCTAGTGTCAGATCTGTGCAACAGATTACCCCTTTTGATGCCCCAAGTTCAAAATCCTCAGAGTTAAGCGAGCAGAACCCAGGGTGGCGAGACTGGTGCTCACTACAGGGGTAACGCCAACCACACAGTTGAGAAGAGAGAGTTTAGGCAAACGGAAATGCCTAGTATTGAGACCATGGAGGTATACCATGGTGAAGAAGCAACAGAAAGCCTATCCCCAACTGAAAAAGAGATGATTGAGGCAAGGCTGCAAGTGTTGGAAAAAAGGAGTAGTGGAGTTGAGGTTGTACCTAGATCAGGTTTCAGACACTGCTTGATGGGCTCGAGTGGCTACTACCTTGGTGTTAGGGCACATACCAGTGACTAGAAGAATTGGAACTGATATGAAGGGACATGAGGAACGGGTCCATCACCTTGAAGCAGAAAATGGAATAAATTTATGAACATTAAATGAGTATGGTGAACGTTTATACCACCATGAGACTATTTTTGATGACATTGATTAAACTTGGAGGAAATTAAAAACCTTCTTCAAGTAAAACCGCAGCCTTCTCTAAGCCCTTTGCTGGACACCTCACGTTTGGAAACGCCAGTGTTAGATGCACAGGGAGCAACAACTCCATGACATCAGCGAAGTGCTCCAGTAGAGGAAGATCCAAACTTTAAACCTATTTCAAAACCATGTTCACTCCTGGCGAGGGAACATTAGCTGGGTTTTTACAAATGTATGAGAACAGCATGGATGGTGCTAGTGACAAGCAGAAGGCTCATCACATCCAAGGCTGCATGAGCTGCAAAGTTCAGGAGATACTCAGCGCTATTTTATGCCCTGGTTTGACCTGGATCGAGGTCAAGGAAATCCTGTTATCAGAATTTGGTAGCGCACAGGATGTTGAGAATATTAAGCAGGAGTTCATATTGATGAAGATGGGCAAGACAGAGACAGTCGCAAATTATGCCGCCTGATACTACCTTCAAGCACAACGACTATGAACCATAGGGACCTTAGACTTGCCTACTGCGAAGACTGTTCTACTCAATACTTGGAAGCAAATCCAGCCCTCAAGATGCACATGACGCTTGCAGTTAAAACGGCTGGATCTCTCAAGTCCATCAAAGAAGCGTTAATTAATGTGCAAGGAATTTATAAGATTGAGAACAAACCAATAACTCAACCAACAAGCAGAGTTTGAAAAGTGTTGTACGCTACACAGGACAAGAGTGACAAGCCAAAAGACAAGAAATTCAAACCAGTTCCATGGTATCAGCTTAAGTAGTTCATGTGCCACAAATGTCACAAGCCTGGTCACTATTGGCGATCTTGTCTGATGAAAAACAATGAAGAAAAACCCCTTTTATCAAAAGAGGAAACCCCTGAAACCATAAATTGGGTGAACCTACACGTGGAAGGAGGGACGATTACCAAGATGAAGACTTGATGGATGCTGGTTACCATGTCTTAGGAGCCCCCAGCACTGTATCTGTACCTGCACGATTATGAGTACATGGATCCACTGATGAGGGGTCAAACTCTATATACCTAGCTCAAGCAATGAAGACCACTCAAGTAGTCAATAGTCTAGAGGAAGGCAAACAACTTGTACTGGACACCTTCAAGAATATTGAGAAGACTACTACTCTGCACGCCAAATTGATATCTGGTACACCCAAGTAATTAGAGGGATTTGAAATGTCAGCTGGAAACGTGCTGTCAACTGGGAATCCATTTGAAAAGAGTGTAAACAAAGTGTAAGTTGTGATACAGCGTGTGCATATACTGGCAGTCCTCAATACTGGTGCCACAGTCAATATAATGTCCTTAAAATTGATGAAGAAGCTAAAATTTATGCTGAACATTGACTAACATATGAGATATTGGACAGCAGGACCTGACACCACATGTGCGTTAGGGGCTTACTCTGCCTTACCCCTACGCTTTGGACGCATGGTACTCACTGCCCCTGCCGTGGTCTTGGACAATGACCACTATGCCTTCCTTATTGGCACACAATTTTTATTGGAGTTTGGAGCAAAGATTGACTTTGTTAGCAGCACTGTGAGTCTGCTAAACTACCAGATGCCCCTTGTTTTTAAGGATAAAGACCTGAAATCAAGGAAGCGGCGGACATGTCTGGTTGAAACTGAGCAATCAATCTACCTGGTGCACTACATACTTCGCAAAAAAGGTTTGAAACAACTACCTGCTTCAGTGTGCGCTGAAGACGGGCTACCCTTGAGTGCCAATGAGGCAATGAAGATTTAACCAGGAGAACAAAGAGTTATGCACACTGCCATAAGTGTAAAGATCCCCCAGAACACTGTACTTGAAATATACACCTGAGAAGGAGTACGCAAACAGGAGCCACGAGTGTTACCTGGATTCTTTGACTCTAGTCATGAGGGTGAAGTAACTATCCTCCTGGGGAACATCACCACTCAACCTATCCGAATTGAGAAAGGACAAGTTGTGGCATGTGCAAAACTAACCAATTGTGATACCATCGAGTCAGTACACGCTGTTGGAGGTTTAGACGGATTGGGACTTGCTGACGTGACTGAGGAAGAATGGAAAGAGCTTGATGATTTATTGGAAGAGTTTGAAGATATTTTCAGCTAAGGAACAAACGATTATGGTCTGTGTAAAGGAGAGATACACTGTATGGATACAGGGTCAGATATGCCTTTCAAATTGAAGCCATACCACTGAAAAAAAATGGGAGAGGAGGTCATCACTAAGGAGCTTCAACAACTTAAAGATGCTGGCTTGTTGAGGCCCTCAAAATGTTCATGGGCATCGCCACTTCTGTTGGTGTGCAAGAAAGATGGCCCACACATGGTGGTTATGGACTGCCATCGCTTGAATGAAATTACAAAAAAAGATTCTTACCCTCTCCCAAGAATCGATGATGCCTTGAAATGGTTTTGCAGTTCAAAGTATTTTTCAGCAATGGGCCTGGCCAGTGGGTACTGGCAGATGGAACTGTCACCCAAAGACCAGGAAAAGTGTGCCTTGATCAGCAGCCATGGCTTGTTTGAACTGACCAGGATGCCGTAAAGGGCTGTTCATCGCCCCAGCAACCTTTCAAAGTGCCATGGACCAAATATTTGGAGAACTGAAGATGACGAGTGTCCTAATCTATTTGGATGATATAACTGTATTCAGTAGAACGTTCAGAAAGCACATTGAGCATCTTCAAGAGGTGTTCACACGGTTGAGAGAATCAAATCTTAAGTTGAAACGGAGCAAGTGCACCTTTCTCAAGAAGCAACTTGAGTTCTTGGGACATGAGATCAGTGCAGAGGGGATACGACCTCAAGAAGCAAAGGTGAAGTTAATAACCAAAATGGAGCGTTCAAAGAGTATGAGATATGTCCAGGTGTTCCTGGGCATGATCAGCTACTACAGACAGTTCATTTCACAATTTGAAGACTTGGCTACTCCCCCAACATACCTACTGAACAGGGACTTTAAGTTTGAGTGGGTACTATAACAATACCAAGGATTTGAGGATCTGAAAACGAAGTTGGTAGAGGCGCCGATCCTAACATACCCAGACTTCAACAGGACCTTCTACCTATACACCAATGCCAGCGACGTAGGACTTGGTGCAATACTAGCACAACTAGACGAGGAGGGGATTAGCCATCCCATCTAATATTATTCCAAGTTCATTACCAAAGCAGAAAGAAACTACACTGTTACAGAGCGCAAATGTCTTGCAGTTATTAGAGCAGTGAAGCACTTTTGGCCATACCTATATGGAGTTTACTTCAAAGTCATAATGGACCATGCATCTTTACGCTGGCTCAGGAACATGAAGGATCCTGGTGTGAGGCTATACAGATGGGCTGTTCAGCTTCAAGGATATGACTGAAATTATACACAGGGATGGAAGTAACCACCTAAATGTAGATAGGCTCTCAAGATTGCCTGTGTTCCATTTGCAAGTGCATGAGAGTGATTGACTTTATGACTTAATTGTTTTAACTGAAGAGTAATGGGAAGAAGAAACTGAATAAGTCAAGTCAGTTTTAAGAAGATGTTCAAAAGACACGCAAAAAGTAGATGGAAAACTTCAAAAGTTTATTAAAAGGTATTGGTATCCATATGTGCGACCTAGCAATCGAATGGAAGTAGTGATGGAGGCACACAAACACTTGGGACATGGAAGATTTCAGAAGGCCCTAGCTTATCTCAAGGACCGGTTCTATTGGGAGGCTATGACTGATGAGGTGCATCAAGCCTTGGAGATGTGTATACCATGTGCAAGCTTTAGACCATTGGAAAAGAAGTTTGAGTTTACACCAATCCCACCATCCGCGCCTTATCACAATGTATCTATTGATGTGGTAGGTCCACTACCAACTGCCTCAAGTGGGAACAAGTTCGTAATAGTAGCAATTGACCGCTTCAGAAAGTGGATTGAGGCAGTGGCGATCAATACATACACCGCAGGGACCACCGCCTGATTCCTTTGCAATCAGATTATCACAAGACATGGTTGTCCCAGATTTTGCTATTGGATAACAGGAAGAATTTCATCTCTGAAGTAGTGAGAAAACTTATGGACTTGGTAGGGGTGAAACAACAGTTCACTACCACCTATACACCATCATCAAACGGAAGTGTAGAATGAGTAAATGGGACGTTAGCTGGGATCCTCAAAAAGATAGCAGTTAACTACAAGTCAAAGTGGAATATCCTCTTACCATCTGCACTGTTTGCTTACCGCCTCAGCTATCATAGGGTCATTGGGATGTCTCCATTAAAGGCGCTATATGGGAGAGAAGCCGCCTTACCTACCCTGTTGGCTCCAATAATTGCCGCAGATTGCAAGAACTTACCCCTGGGAACTATCAGCAAGAGTTGGATGATGAGCTCATATGCATACAACTAGAAGCCAGGAAGAACATCAAGCACAGTATCCCAAAAGGGCAGAAAGACAGTCAGAGATGTACTAAACTGCCAGAATTTGGAGTCAATGATAAAGTATTGCTTTATCACATCTGTGGAAGCCAGCCTGAGAAGCTTCAAGCCATTTGGACTGGACCATCAACTGTACTGGCCAAGAGGGGCCAAGAATACTCCATCTGAGATGATGCCATCAACATTGTGTTCAACGTAGTCCACGCTAGACACCTCAGATCCTACCCTTAGTCTCATCTTGGAAGGGGTGATGTTGCAGATTCAGAACACCACAAAATCGTAAATCATCAACCTATGGTAGAATCAAGAAAATACCAATCTAAGCGCAAGAATTATTAAACCAAGATGAGTTTAGCTCCAAAAATGGCAATATTTGTTTGAGTAACATCAAGAAGGAACAGAAAGATTTAGGTGCTGAATGGTGCACCAAAAAGGAAAACAATTGAAGTGAAAGAAAAACGGTGCCATCAAGCAACCAGAAAATTAAGTTCACCGATGGTAATGAAGATTTGGACTCCACTGAAGCGCACAGGAGCCACGTAATTAATGATCCTGATATGAAAGGCTCCACACACCACCACAGTGCACAAATTCAGGAACTTGAGAAAATGGATGCCCAAGAGAGAAATCAATAAAAGAAGAGACTTTTCTGAGGTTCCTAAAGAAGATGCAATATCTTCCCAATCCACTATTCAACTATCCACTCAATTTATTTTACGTCCTGATCTTTAGTATTTAGTATAAAAATACTAAGTTTTTACCTTAAATAAACATTCTATTTCACAGAATCTTAAGTTTGTACTTTATCTGAAGTAATTGCCAGTAACCAGTCTAGGATTAACCTGTTTTGAAGAAGACACTCGTTTTGAGAAGGACTCCTTGTAAGGTTAGGCTTGCAAGGAAAGAGTATGAGATAAACTCCATTGGGTCAAGAGAAGATTCCAACATACACAGGATTATTTGTAAAGAAGATGCACAGTTGGCGTGCAAGTTTCAAGTTTATAACTCTCTCAGAAAAATTAAGCCTAGCTGGCTAGTGTCAGATCTGTGCAACAGATTACCCCTTTTGATGCCCCAAGTTCAAAATCCTCAGAGTTAAGCGATCAAAACCCAGGGCAGTGAGAGTTGGGTTGAAAGATGGTGCTAACTTCAAAAAGGGTTTATTGAGTATTCATAATTTCTTAATGATTCAATATATATAGCCTTTTTTAGGAGGTTCTTTTTCCCAAAAGAATTATATTGTATATAACCATCATCTACTCAGCCAAATCCATGAGCCTAAAAATCAACTAAATAGCCATAATCACTAGAAACCATTTTTTAAGTAGATATTTAATGCTAACAGGAACTACTATAATAGGCAACCAATTTATCTTCATTTATTTTATTATCAATGTATCTATTCATTTTTTATAAAATAAATAAAAATAGAATTAAGAGGAAATATGAGGAAACAATAATTCATCCCAGACCAGATAAATTTTAAAACTTTAAAAAACCAAACATGAACTAGAGTGTTTACAGTTTTCATCCTGCTATATAAACACCCTATTTTCATTTATATTTTTATTTCCAAATTATTATTTATTTTTCATATGAAAAATAAGTGGGGGAGAGAGTAAATAAGTTGTCTTAGTCAGTATAAAATTTTACATGTTATAAACCAATTTTGCAGAAGATTGGTAGCATAATATAACCTTTTTAAGCTAATCACCCTTGCATATCAAATAAAGCTATTGAATCAATTCTTTTAAACAAAACTTCAAGCTGAAATAATATTAATAAACTTGCTCACCACCTAACTATAGAATCTATAATTCATCTACCTTATATATGGTTTTTAATAAGTGCCTAAAATTTATAACTGCCATATTAATTCTTAAATCCTAGCTTATATTTACAAGAAGTTGAGAAAAAATGGCTTTTATATATCTATTTAAAGTTTATATAAATACATAAATATATGGTTGAAAATTAAATTTCAAAAATACTACCTACTTGATAACTTAACACTTAAGACTTATATACATACAAAAAAACTTGTATTAGTTATTAGTTTGAAGAAATAATACTTTGAATATCATTACAAATTAAAATTGTTTATAATATATGTATTAATTATAAAGCAAGAGGTTAATTTAAACATAATTAATTTTATATATAGTTCCTTAGTAAGTATCATTATACAAAAAGGTTACTACATTTCAAATTTTAATCAAAGCTTATTTTTGTAACAATAGAGTTCATCTCAATTGTTCATTTTGACTCAGATTTGGAAAATCCAAATCTGAGTCAAATCAATTTTTAAATATGTTTGGTTCAGTCATTTTGGGCGTTGGGTTGTGCTTCACCTGAGTTTTAGATTAGGCTTGTGTAAGCATAATCAATGAATCAGGTGAGGCCTCCAAAGGGCTGCCTTTATAAGACATGCCTGCCCATTCCAAAATTCACTTTAGAATTCTCTTACTCTAGCATTCTCTTCCTGGGGAGCATTGTCGGTGGCTCCCCAGATGAGCTATTGTTGTCAAAGCCTTTTTATGTCCAAAATAAAAATAAAGTTTGTTTTAGGGTTAGCATATCTCACTTACCTGTTGGTCTTTTTCCTGATTGAGGAGGTTTTTGAGTGGGTTAAGTCAGTCCATCCCCCCAGAGGACTTTGCATAACCAACCAGTAGTAGGTGATGTTTGGCTTTTCAGGTGCTGTGAGTACCTATCAGGCGAACAGCAAGTAATAATTAGACTGGCCTGGCAGCCCAGATGCCAGAGCATCCAGGTGGCAAACCAGAATGCCAGAGGCACTGCTGCTGGTATGACAAATATGGAACTGGAAGGGAGCTTAATTCTCAACAGATAAAAACGTGATTTTGGGGGAATTTGTTTTTATTGGAAAATTGAAGAAGAAGAATCAACCAACAATTTTCTCAGTTTGATGCACCTGATTAAATAGTCGTCAATTTTGAGGGAAAGCAGGCTGGGATCAGGTTCCGCAAGTTTGACCTAAGTGGTGAATTATTTAAGAAATGGGCGGGTTAGTTCCCTGGGAACCAACATCACAAAATTCAGCGGTGGGCTGAGTTGCGGTCAGTTTGACCTAAGCGGTGAACTATTTGGGAATGGGGTGGGTTAGTTCCCTGGGGACCAACATCACAAAATTTGATGGTGGGCTGAGTTGCGGTCAGTTTGACCTAAGCGGTGAACTATTCAGGAATGGGCAGGTTAGTTCCCTGGGGACCAACATCGCAAAATTTAGTGGTGGGCCAAGTTACAGTCAGTGGCATCGCATCAGGCGCAACGCCCAATTTGCTGACAGGAAGCTGCCCATTGGGGGTGATGCCTGATGGATTTGGGAGGGGGTATTTTTTGATCATTGTGTGAACTGAATTGCAACTGTTGGGCATTTCAGCCAATAGCTCAGTCTTCATACCTTTTCAAACATTTGAAATCTGAGTATTGGGCTGATTTCCACTCAAATTAGTTGCAATCAATTCCATTTCAGCGATCTCAGTGTAAATATCACTGATTTCTCATAACAGTTCTGCTGAGGAGAGTGCGGGTACTGGAAGCAGGATCTGAAGTGGAAGGGCAATTATCCAGCGCTCGTCTACCACGTGAGTTCTCACCCTGAGTAACGAGGGATATGGCCATCCTCTTTGGTACCTTCTTGCTCAGGAATGGAAAGATGACCTGATTGGCGCCATGAGGATGTTCACTGGGACTTACATTACCCTTTCCTTTTCCCAAGAGAAGAGCCTCATCACTGAGAAATTGTACGAGAGCCACATTCTTGTGCACCTTGGGTAACTTGATCACCATTTATGATGCAGATTTTTGGGGGAAATGGAGAATCTTGGGGTGGGATATGTGGAACGCTTCGACCAGGTTCATACAATTCATGCAATCGCACGCCTTGCCCCAACTGTTCTTGTAGGCTGGATACCCTTTCCAGGCCACAAGATATTAAATGGAACGTCACGATTTCTGGGATTCCAGAATAGTCTCTTCCTTGGCCTCTTCCTCATTTTTGACAATGATTAGTTCCAGTTCCATGGGAATTGCACCTTTGAAGGGTGACAGCTGGAAATCTATTGGGCTTTGGGGAACAAACTCATTGCAAGTTGAGATGTCAGACCCTACTGAAATGGGCAAGATAGTCGTGGCAACTATGGGGTATGGGTTTGAAGTTTTGAGTGGGACAGGACTAATGTGGGCAGGGATAATCTTCTTTATGACCTGATTCAGTTGGAAAGAAGGGACCATTGCTGCGCCAATATCTATGAGAAAGGTGTAAATGGTAGAGATTGATGGTTGGTTGATTATGTCAGGTGAACAACAAGTAAGAATTAGACTGGCCTGCCAGCCTGGATGCCAGAGCATCCAAGTGGCAAAGCAGAATGCCAGAGGCACTGCTGCTGGTATGACGAATATGGAACTGGAAGGGAGCTTATTTCTCAACAGATAAAAACGGGATTTTGGGGAAGTTGTTTTTATTGGAAAATTGAAGGAAGGAGAATTGACCTACAAATTTCTAAGTGCAATGCGCCTGATAAAATAGTCGTCAATTATGAGGGAAAACAAGCTGGTATCAGGTTCTGCAAGTTTGACCTAAGTGACAAATTATTCAGGAAATGGGTGGGTTAGTTCCCTGGGAACCAACATCGCAAAACTTGGCGGTGGGCTGAGTTGCAGTCAGCTTGACCTAAGCAGTGAACTATTCAGGAATGGGCGGGTTAGTCCCCTGGGGACCAACATTGCAAAATTTGGTGGTGGGCTGAGTTACAGTCAGTGGCATTGCATCAGGTGCAACGCCTGATTTGCTGGAAGGAAGCTGCTCATTGGGGGTGATGCCTGACAGATTTGGGAGGGAGGATTTTTTGATCATTGTGTAAACTGAATTGCAACCGTCGGGCATTCCAGCTGATAGCTTGGTCTTCATACCTTTTTGACCATTTGAAATCTGAGTATTGGGCTGATTGCCACTCAAATTAGTTGCAATTGATTCCATTTCAGTGATCTCAGTGCAGATTTCACTGATTTCTCATAACAGTTCTTCTGAGGAGAGTGCGGGTACCAGAATCAGGATCTGAAGCGGAAGGGCTATTATCCAGCGCTTGTCTACCATGTGAGTGAGATTTCCCTGAGTAATGAGTGGTATGGCCATCCTCTTTGGTACCTTCTTGCTCAGGAACGGAAAGATGGCCTGGTCGACGCCCAGAAACGTTCACTGAGACTTACAGTACCTCTCCCTACTTGGTTAGACTGCTTTGGTTGCTTGCCAGTGGCACCAAAGAATCATTTTAATATACAGAAGTCAGAACTGGGGTTTTTCCATCTGTTACAATGTGGTTTAGGGTAAATGATGAAAATTAACTTATATAAATAAAAGTTATAGTTTTTGTAAACTTTTTAGTAGTAAATGTAGAGTATAAAGGTCCCTTACCTACTCTGTATCCTAAACTCAAGATGCATATACATGTAAGTCTGGAGGAACATCCCCTCCACTTGAAACAGGTGATGTTACCTTTCCATCCAAAAAAGGTCAAGAAGGCCTGCTGTCCCTTGTCTCCCAGGGTGACCTCACCCATGTGATGGATGAGCAGTGGGTCACAGCTTACCCTTTGAGGATTCCGCCACCTATCCTGGTACTAACAACTGGGGGATTGGTATGACAGATTGAGGAAATTTGTGTCAAGTTGTCAGAGAATCAGAATCCACATGGGGCAAAGTGGACAAATGTTGCCAACAGTGATGAGCCTTTGGAATCAATGGCTGACAGCACCAAACCATTATCAACAAAACCTGATGACTGTGTCTATTTAGTAAATAAAGCAACTAGTACCAAACCTTTGGTAAACCTCACTGACAGCATTGAGTTTTGGAAAAAGTAGCCATCAGCACTGAACCCTCTCCAGCAGTGTCAAAATCTCTATCTGGAAAATCCTGCCTGGTCAAATGGACGCCAGAGCGATTAGTTGTGGGTGGATTGGGCACCCCAAACCCATTCCTGACCTCTTGGGACTGCCCCTATCTCGGGCGTCCTTGAGAGGCTCCCATTATCCATCAGATGAGATGCCATTGCTCAAATCATTGTATTGCAGAAAATCTACAATTTGGGCATCTGTGGATGAACTGATAATGACTCAGACTGCTACCAACACTTTTGAAGTTAGTTTCAGATAAATTAGTTCCCCCTGCTCAAAATTCTACCAGGTTAGGTCAAAACTCAGGGCCCAATCATGTGTGTTCCTAAGCTATTCCTCAATCATTTGGCTAAATAAACAGTTGTACCATACTGGGAAATTTGACAAACAATTATCTTTTTTCAAATTTATTAAAATTCCCCACACTTAAAAACTATTTAACTAAGTTAAACTATCCTTTTCTGGAACCTTGTGACACCCCCCAATGTTGGATTTCAGGGTGTGCAATGACTGGGCCCTCACAGTCATATGGTGACCCTGTTGCCTTCTGCAGTTAACTGGGTCTACCATGTTAAAAATTTCTTGGAACTTTTCACAATCACTGATGCAATTCACCAAAGATCATGGCATTTTATGGGTAAAATTATCCCTGCTCTAGGCAAGAATCTGCACCCTCACCAATGTTGCCATAACCAGTACCCCAAGGGGTAAAAAACCCACCCAATCTGGTCCTGCAATTTCCTATGCCCAGGCCTATAGGCTCTGAGGCAGCAACAGCCTGGTTTCTTGCTTGGTTTCTTTTTACATTCATGGCTCATTAGTGCTCATTGGTTAATTATCTCTGAGCTCATTTAAACGTTAATAGAGCAGCAGTGCCCCTGACATTCTGGCTTGTTTTTGGTGTTTTTGCATCCTGACTGGCAGGCCAGTCTAAATTTTACCTAACACCTTCCTGACAATACATAACAAATTCATAAATGTAGTTTTGTTGGTTTTATAAAATAACTTTGTATATAGATTTTTTATATTTAATATTTTTAATAAAAATTTATTAAAATAAAATTTAAACTGCTTTTTCACATAATAAAAAAACCAAGGATGAATGGTTTTTAGATGAACTACTATTTTAGAGAATAACATATGTATCAAATTGAAAATTTCTAGTTTTTGTGGTTTAACACATTGTTGACCAGTGACAAGTTAACTTGTCATCTGCCAACAATATGATACCAAAATAGAAATTAAAAATAAAATCAAAAGTTATACAAAAAATATGTCCAAAGTTCAATTTTATTTCATTCAGTATAAATAAAATTTATTGGAGTTTATTTAAAATGTTTTTTAATTTACTTCCATATTCAATTACAAAATAATAGTTGGTGATATAACAGTTTCTGTGTAAAATTGCCAGTCAACAATGTGTTAAGAGAACCCTTGATTAATAGTGTCTTCTATACATATTATAAATATAACCTATAAATAGTTTCTTAATAGGTATCAATGAACTAAAAAGTTTCACCAATCAAAATTTTAAATTCAAGCATATGTGGTTTGGAATATATGATGAAGATTAGCCTATATAAATAAATTTTTATAGTTTTTGTAATTTTTTATAGTTAAAATTGAGTATAAAATCCCTTATTTAAACCATATCCTAAACTCAAGATGCATATACATAGCAAATTCATAAATGTAAGGTTTTTGGTTTTGTAAAATACTTTTGTATATACATTTTTTAAATTTGAATTGTTTTATAATAAAAATTTATTAAAGTAAAGTTTAAACTGCTTATTCACATATTAAAAAGATCCTAGACTGAATGGCTTCTTAGATAAACTATAAATTTAAAGAAAAACATTCATGTCAAATTGAAAATTTCTAGCTTTTGTGGTGAAAGAAAAACCTTTATTAATAGTGTCTTTTATATATATTATAGATATATTTTTGCAATTTTTGTTGCTATATAATTTAAAAACTCCCCTAATTACTTGATATTCTAACACCTAAGTTTCATATATATACCAAATTTCATAAATGTAGGGGTGTTGATTTTTTAGAATACTTTTTAAAAATTTTCTCAAATCTGAATCATCTTATAATAATTAATTTATCAAGGTGAATTTTAGACTGCTTTTTCACATATTAAAATACTTAAAAATACTAAAAATAAATGGTTTCTTAGTGAAACTACAAATTTTGAACAGAACCTACATGTTAAATTTTAAATTCCTAGCTTTTGTAGTTTAAGAGAAACTTTGATTAATGATGCCTTTTATATATTTTATGGATTCTAAATTATGCTGTTATTTTAAAGTTCCCAGCCAATCAGCACATGGGAATCATGGTAAAATTAAGTAATTATTATGATGTCAATACATAATTTAAGATGATATACCACTCACCCAATCAATATGAGTGGGACCAACTGGAAGTATGTGACCCTGCTATTAACCCTAATGCCAAGTTTAGCAATTTACAAAACAGCTCATAATCATGAGTCCAAAAAATAAATTTTAAAACAAAACTATTAAACCTTGTCAGACATTCACTTTCTTGACCTAGGAGAAACAATGTTGGAGGTATGAGCGCTTCTGAATCTGCTACCATGAATGGCCCATCACCTGCCCAAACTTCAAATAATATTGCGGTTATTAACAATATGAGTACAAAAGGTGTAAAGACCCTAGTGGATTCTTGGTGGAATCCTGACTATCAGAGAAATAAGGATTATAATCAAAATTGGCCTAATAAGGTAAAAACTAATAATAGGATTACTCTGACTTTTTGGCCAAATCTGCAAGGTGTTTGATGATTGCAAATGAACAAATCATTACCACTCAGATCTGAACCCTCCCAAGGTATGATGATCCTACTCAACAATGATAGGGTAAGGATTAACCAATCATTACCACATGAGTCAGCCCACTGCCAAGGTGAAAAGATTTTACTTGATGGTGATTGGATAAAATATATCAAATTGTTACCACATGGGTTGGTTTTGCCTCAAAAATTTTTTATCTTTGATCTGATAGGCCAAAAACCTATATTCCCTAATTTGGAAGACTGAGCTTTGTATTCTTTTGCCTCGAATATTGATGGTCTCAAAATTTGAACTAGTTTAAATATGAAAAATTAGTATTGCAAAAAGGACCTTTTTTGGTTTTGCTCTGCCTGTTTAATAAAAAATATAAAAAACCATAATAAGTGATTATTTTATACTTTTAATAAAAAGTAAAAAATCTCATTTTAAAATATTATTTGTGGCATCCATTTGTGGATCCCACAAACCTATCAAATCTATCAAATCACCAACTGCTTAGCAAAACCATTGTCCTAACAAATCAGCTGAAAAACATCAAACTGCTAACCAAAATATTCTCAAAATATGCTCACCATAAGGGTGTAGAATGGGCTATACCTCCTCATGCCCCATGTTGCTGATGCCCCTACCCCTATGTTGTTCACCATGGTCCACCAGCTAAAGCAGGTGCCGGAAAAAAGTTTCCCCAAAGCTTCCTCGCCTTCTGATATGGCTTCCTAGGCTGATAACCTAGGGACTATGTTAGGATTTTTTTTAAATTTATGATAATCCCTTTGTTTGGCCCATTTACAAATAAAGATGCATGGTGGCTCCCCCTTTTGGGTTGGGCACCACTAGTGCTAAAAAAGGTGTGTAGAATGGGGTTTCAGCTAATTTCTAAAAATGATGATTATATTAGTTAAATTAATTTATTAAAGCAATTTATCTTAACCAAACACTCAGAAACCCCACAAAATAAATAAAATCAATTCAAACTAAAGGCTAGAAATACTCACTTGAACTTTCTAAAATAGCAACTAATCACTGACTAAATACCAAAAATATTTAGTCCCTTCAATTGTGGATATATAGATAACTCAACACTTTCTTTTTTACTGAAGGATTTTTGCCAAAGAAACTATATTCTAGATATAGTAGTCAAGCAAATTTTTCTGGTTCAAGAACCACCATTACCTTTTATCCTGATGGCAGAATCAGGATACTTCTATGCAGAGACTTCCATCTGGTGCAAACACTAGAACTATGCTGACCATCAAACCAGATGGCACAAACATGTTGACTTGTTTTCTAGCATCCCTATTTGGGTTTGCCTTGTAATGGCAAGCCCATTAAATAAATATAAATATTTTCTAAGTATCCTTGTTTTCTTTTTGTCTTGTAAATAATAAAAGTTTATAGAGTTGAAATAGCTTAAGTATTGGGACCATCTAGTACTAAAAAAAGAAATAGCTTAAGTAAATTTTTTTGTTCTAACATTTTAATAGACTTTATAACAGATTAAGAATAAAATTTTATGAATCCTGACTGATTATCCCAACTGTGATCCACAAATCTATGGCACCAAACTCAAATTAGTAACTAAATTTAAAGTATCTCAACTTTAAAAAGATAAACATTTATAATGTTACGGCGGTTAGTACCATTAGGTTTTACCTCTCTAGTCGGTATCATTTCAGGAGTATATATCTTTCACCCCATGCTTGAAGAAAGCTTACCGTAAGTTTATTTTGATACACCCATAATTTTCTTTAGCAAACCTGCCTTAGATAAAGAAACCGTTACACAAGCGAAGTAATTTACTGAACCCAAAATTAGAGCCATCGAGGAAATGACTTATAAGCGAGTAAAGATTTTTAAACTTCTCTTTATTTATACATTTGCTAGTTTCCTTGAAATACTTTTATTCTTATTTTCCTTCTATAGAAACTATAGACATTTAAAGAGACTTTTTATTATTTTGCTTCATAGCTTTTTTGCTTTTCATGCAAAAGCTTGTATTATATTGGCTCAAAGCCTCGAGATTGTAAAGCAGGAAAAATGCAACCACTGATGTTTTTATCGTTGGAAATTTTTCTATCTTGTGAATGCCTTACTCACTTTACAAACCAAAAGCACATTTTTCTTTCATTTTATCCGTTTCATTTAATGCTTTTTGAACTAAATGATTTCCCCCTAAATAATTATATAAAGTTTAAGAATTTTTATTATTTTTACAATACCTATTTCATCAAAGTTTTTTGAGTTTTTTGTAACTAGAGTCCCTTCCGTAATGGTTTCTTATTGTTAGTTTGTTGAAATAGAGAAAAGATTTTTTTTTATCAAAATTTAAGATGGCTGAGTATTTAATTTGTATCGTACTTTTTTTAGTACTAGAATGGTCCCAACCCAAGTAATTTGTATCGTACTTGTTTGACAAGTATTTATAAATAAAGTATACTTCCGTAGTTGAATTCTTGAACAGCTAGGTGCTTTTTCTTTTTTACCTATAAAATTCTGTTTGTTTACTAATTTGAGATCAACTATTATTATGTAAATTGTATTTTTACCTCAATAAGAATGAAGCAAGAATTACAACTTTTTTTGTCTTATTCTAACTAATCAAGTTTACTATTCAAAGCATTATCATTTCTTTCTTATAGAACTAGTAGGTACCAACCCATAAAAATAACCCCTTTTATATAGAAAACTTTAGTATATTTCATTGTACAAAAATATTAAATCAATTTGCAATAATTTAATTTGTTTACTTTTCACCAAATTTTTAAATAAATTAATTATTGCTCAAACTTTTGGCCTTATACTTATAACTTCTACTTTTTTAAAGCTCAAAAGGATATTTCTGCTGGTATGCTTGCTTGCAGTACTTTAGCTTCTTATTCTATATCACTTTCAATCAAAATATAATTTATCAGATCTTAATTAGATTATAGTACATAAGAGCCAAATAGTTGCACAGTACTTTTAGTACTAAAAGATCCTAACCCGAGGGGGAGTCATCGATGCAATAGTTGCTTAGTATTTTTTACAAAAATATTATTAAATTAAACATTCTTTTTGACTTTTCACGATAGATTCTAAAACCCAGACTAACCAAAGGCATATAATTTATCAATAACTAAAATATGGTTTATGATTACTATTATGTGAACATATCTCAGTTACACAACCGTTTAAAATAAGTTTAAGAAACTTTTCCCGCATACTAGCTATTATTTATATTGCCGTTATATCGCTCTAAACAATAATTTTTGTAAGAATTTATAGGTAGTCGTTAGATTATGATATATACAAAAAAGTAAAAGCTTCTTATCATCTTTTTTCTTTAGAAATAGCATTTTATAGTAAAATTTAGTCAAAATTTTGTCACTGTAGTTTTTATAAAACAAACCTCTAAATGACTGTTGCAAGCAAACTGTATAATCAAATGGTTCAAAAATTCTAGGAGGTACTTACGGTGATCTGCCTTTGTAACGCATTCTGAGTTAAATTTAACTATTCATACTCATAACTAACTTATAAAATAAACTTGGAGTTAACTTAAAAAATTAAGAACCTGATGTAGGATTATAGGGGTCTATAGGTTAGAGGATGCTTTGCCTTAGGTATAAGTCATATTTTCATCCTAGGAGTAATTTTGGTTTAAGTAATTATGAAACTGTTATCGCTTTTTCTCAGCCTAGTTTTTGTTATGCTCATAGTGTATAAGTTTTTGAATGATGATTCATGTAACTAAGCTAGGTCTGATATGTTTGTGATTATAAATTCTAAATAGTTTTAGTCTTGCTGTGTTTGATGTTGATTAACTATTTTATATTATAGGTAGAATAACTTTTAGCTACTAGATCTCACATGCACATTAAAAGTAAACAAAAAACTGGAGTTTTACTACAACTCCAATAACATCGTTAATTTAGTATCTTAGATGTCCTGTTTTATATTTTTCTGAGGCTTACAGTTGTTACCTTAGCCATTTACATTTAACCTTTTTAGCCTTTTAAAAATCATTTTCTAGTACTGCAAATGAATACTTAAAAGGGTTTCACTAATGCATCAGCGTCTCCTTATTTATTTTTGCTATTATATTATTTCCCATACTTGATATTTTTAGTATTTATGTTATTAATGATTATATTCTCTTTGCTTTGCCTTCTGTCAGACTGAAAATTTGTATGAGCCTTTTACTCTATCTTTTATTATATGTAACTGTAATCTAGTATCTTACCAAATAAAGTTTAGTTTTTACTTCAGGCGGGTTATGCTGCTGAAGTTACCTATCATTATAGAATTCTCAAACATATCAATAATGTCCATTTGTTATTTTGTAGCCTAAGATTGCTATATAAGATTTTATAAGGTTTTCAGAGACGTCTAAGGGTGCTCTATGCTCTTGGGTATTTGTTATTTTAATTCTAAGCATACTTTGTAATTTAAAAAATATTATCAAATGGTTAAGCCTAGCAATACATTCTTTTGTCATTGCTTAAATAAAAAGCAATAGAGAGCTTTATTTGCTAAGTTGATGCCTTTTTCAGCTTATAATTCTAATTGACTGTTGGGATGACACATGAGCTATTCCATATGTTAGCCACAATATATGTTCAGTGTCTATTAAAATCAAACCATGAGGCCAATGGTATAGTAAGTGTTAATTATATAATAGAGAATCAAACATTTATATATAATATCTGCATTAATATATCTGCACAAGCTGTTACAGCTTAGCTCTAATTGCATTAGTACATATAATCTTCATAAGTATAAATTAACAAAGGTTATATGAATTTTTCAACATCACTTTCAAAGTTACTTTTCTCATAGTAAAAATCTAAACTACCTTGTTTATCCTTATGATCACAATAATCTTTTGATTAAACCAAGCAATGAAAACTATTATTACGCCTTGCTTCTATATGGTCAAGTTCTTAAATTAGGTGGTCCTGACTATTTTTACTTGTTTTTGCTCTTTTGAAATAAATAAGTACCAGGAAATCATAAGATTTATGAGCCTAAACCCTAGAACCTTTTAGGCTAAGCAAATCTTAAAGACGTATCTCTAAGAAATATATTGAGAAGAGAGTGTATGTATGTTAAAATTAGGAGATGATGATGACTCAAATGAGCACCAATTGATAAATCTGGGATTTGTTTCCTCTTTCTGAATAATAGCTCACTTCAGCTCCCTTGTCCAACTGCACAGGTTCCTTGCATGTTATTTAAATAATTGATTATTAATTATAATGGGCAATAATAGTATGAAGACTACTACTCTAATTGAACTTCAATAGCCAAGGTAGTAATTAGAGCCAACGCCAACCTGATGCTTGTCCTAATCTTAAATTCTTCTGAAATTTTAGGGACTTCTTCCCTATTTCATCTAGTAGAATTTAACCTAGTATAATTTTAGTGGTTCTTTTTCTTCTCATCATGCAAACTCTGTGGAGATAGCACTAATATAGACAAAGAATCTTCTTGTCCTTCCAATGACTAATCACAAGAGAAAAAACCAGTCTAATCATAAATAACATTTGAATTTTTCCTATCTTATCTACCTATCTGCTTTCTAATAAAAACTAAGTGAGTTTTGTAGGGAATTTGTTGCCCAACTCTTCAGTTGGTGCCCCAAATGAGAACTTTGGCCATCTCTGATGAATTAACCCTCCAGGGTCACACAAAACAATGATCTTCATCACAAATTAATTGGGTTCTCTCCCCTACTTGACTGCAACCTCTTCTGAGTTGAAATAGAGATATGTCCCAACGTATTTTCTCAACTCTATCAAATTACCCTTAAAATGGCTATCCTGCTTAGGTAATAGGACTCTTACTCAAAAACAGCAGGTTACAATCCAGAAAATGTTAACTCATTAGTTGCTGTACCACAGGTAGCATTACTTGCCAGCAACTCATAAGCCCCTAGTTGATTGGCAACTAAACCTGATTTACTTCTACAAGTTAATTAAGTTATTAATAATTAAATTGACCCCTAATCACTTATTTATTGTTAAGTATTATACCTGATGAAACACTCATCATCCTGGCGGAGTGTAATCCAGTGGATTAACAAAGATTCGCTGAGAATATTTCTACAAACAGTAGTTATCATATATACAATCAATAACTTTAACATCCACTAGCAGAATGAATCCCCTAGTGGACAAGCAGATGAATCATAAATGATGAAGCTGAGTAAGGTGGGCAGAAAACCTAACACATCCCACCACTTGACCAGATTATTCAGGGATAAAGATTTTCTGGGGTAATACACCACTTTGATTCTGACTGAGACCACCAGCATGGTTTAAATTTGGAGTTCTTATTGGTTCATATCCAAACTTGCTTGATGCATCTCTAGTTAGTCCTTCTTCTTTGTGCATTTCTGTCACATGTCCTCCTCGCTGCTGCCTCTGAAGAGCGCAGTTCTCACAGCCACATGCCATACCAGCCTAGTTTGGGTATTCTTGCTATAAAAGGTCTGGAAAGCCTGCTTTCCTCCAGGTCAGGGTTATATAACACCTCATTGTTTAAAGGATCTTTTTGAGCAGCGTCTTTAATTACTTGTTCCCAACACTCCCTCAAGCTGGGCTTCATTTCTTTAGGGACTACTCCCAATAAATACAGTTTCAACCTATCCTGATTATAACAATCAGTTTGCTTCTTTAAGAAACTCAGGACTACTCACAGTGGACCCAATTTCATCCCGCGTTGGTCCTACCAATAACATAAAGGCACATTACCAGATGCTTTTTGATGATGACAAATAGAAATTGATTTAAACTTTAAAATTTTTAAATTTTATTTGGGTTGGGCTGACCTGGCAATGATACTGCACCAATTAAGGGGAAATCAAATGAATGGGAAAAAGGATAAAAACCAGAAAACCTCCACATGTGGCATATTATAGGCCAGGAACTCCATGAACCAAATTGCTATTTGCTATCTCGGTTTGGGGCATTGGTGCACAACTACAACACAGTCATAATTGTCCCCCACTTAAAGTTTATTGACCAGGATCAAACTTGGGGAGGCAGTGTTAGTGAGTCTAAAATCTACCACTGAGGTATCCTCCTCACAAATAGAAATTAATATTTAGTATATTTTTGCATTTTTTCTTTTTATATATTTTTCTTTATATTTTTTATCTTATATTATTTTTTGTTATTTTTACCTGTGTTATTTTTTACTCTTTTTTACAATGGGACTTAACCTATAAGTAGGTTCAGAGGTTCATTTTTTAATTTCCCTACTCTAACTCATTGGTTTGTTTTTTTTGAATTTATCCAGCTATAGCGGTCCAGAGGTCTATTTTTAAGACTTAACCACTTTGTTGGTTAAGCAGCTCCCATCTGAAAACTTGACTAATACTAGGACTTAACCTAATTTTCTAGGTTCAGTGGTTCTTTGGAATCATTGCACTTATTTTTCTCGGATTGATCCAATATCTGAGATCATTTGTATGGACCTAGTTCACTACATAACTATCCACAATGTCCTTAATTGTGTAGCTATCAATCACCAACTTGGTGGTCACTTTAAACAAACCCAATAACAAAGCATCTAGCTTATTTTTTCGTCCAAAACCATGGGTGTCACAGTAGACTACCCTATCTCCCACCTGGTGCTCTTGTATCGCTATTCAGTTCTCAATGTCCATTGACTTCAATTTAATCCTTTTCTAAATGTTGGTATCAAACGCCTGCAATTTAATTATAATCACTATACTGGGAAGTTGGATCAAGTATTGATTGATACTCATCCATGCTGCTGGCCCTATAGCATAATACAAAATCAGTGGTAAGGCTGCCCTTTGCCCATAAAGTAATTTGAATGTCATTTTTCTTGTCACTTTATGATAACATATGCTGTAGATGAAGATAATCAAACTTAGGTAAGTTCCCCAAGTGAGAGTTTCCCTTGGAACCGCTTTTTTTATGTTGCAACTAGCATTTCATTAACTTTTCCACCATTCCATTTGTTTCTGGCCTATATGAAACTAATACCACTCCTCTGATCTCCATCAATTCATTAAGCCTCAGGATTATATAGTAGGTAAAACTGGTTCCTTTGTTGCTCAAGATAACTTAAATAAATTCATGCTGGTATATCACTTGATCAAAAATGAATTTTGCTGTGCTCATAGAATCCACTTTAATCAAGGCTTTGGCTTCTATCCATCTAGTTAGATGGTCTATTGTCACTATGATGTATTTTGCGCCTCCTGTACTAATACTCAGGTGTCCCATCACATCTTTTGACACAGTGTGGCATGCAAATCCAGGGCGTACTTGCCTATATCTTGTTATATTCTTATGGGGATTATGGAGTTGGCATTCCACACAACAGGCCAGATAGTCAGTGATATCATAGATGATTTATATCCAGTAGTACTGACAAAAATATATCATGGTCTTCCTTAGGTCACCATGGCAGATGAATTTGTGTTTGGCTTGAATTTTTTCCGCTCATATTGACAATTTTTGGGAATAAAAGCTGCTTTTCATCAAGTTATTTGAATGATTGTCAATTTTTCATCTTGGAGTTTTCCATCCCTTTCCTGAGTGCACCTTGAATTTCTTGGGGTTCCTCCCCAACATTGTCTTCAATAATTCTTTGGAATAACTCATCTACTTAATGATAGACAACTTGGCACCAGACAATCTTGATAATCTGTCAGTGTTTTGATGCGCTTCTCCATCTCAGTGTAGTATCTCAAAATTGTAGTCCTGTAATTTAAAGCCCAATGGGCTAGTCGCCCCTCTGGTTCCTTCATGTTATGGAACCAGCATAAAGATTAGTGGTCCATCACCATTTTGAAGTGCATTCCATGGATATACACTCAGAATTGCTTGCATGCATATATCACCGTGAGGCATTCATACTTTATAACAATATAATTCCTTTCCACTGGCATTAGTATTTGATTTACAAAGGCACTGGATGTTCTTCCTCATCTTCATCCACAGACTCAAAATGACACCAATCGCCATCAACAAAGCATCAGAAGGATGATGAATTCCTGATCAAAATTTGGGCACTTTAAGACAGGACTGGCCATTAAGTAAAAATGTAACTCATTAAACAAATTCTGAGTCTCATCATTTCACACAAAAGAACTTTTTTTTAGATCCTTTATTAAGTAGAATGATGCTCCACATATATAAGAGAAATCCTGTATGAATCAGCAATAGTAACTGACCATACTAAGAAATTCTTGGATATTCTAAATGCTCTTTGAGATTGACATCCATTTAATTGCCATAATCTTCTGATGCTGGGGTTGCAGCCAACTGGAATTATAACAAACCCAAGTACCCAAGCTCCTTATTGAAGAAGTGAAAGTTCTTCAGCTTGATTTCAGAGTCTGTTATTGCCAGGTGATTTAACACTTTTCTTAAGTGCTCCAAATAGTCCGTGAAGGTCCTGCTGAATAATTTATATCATCCAGATATACTAAGACGCAAGATAGCTTCAGATCACTGAAGATATAGTCCATTGTTCTCTGGAATGTGGAAGGCGCATTATAAAATCTCTGGGGCATTATGATCAGCTAATAAAGTCCCTCTATACTAAAGATTGCACATTTTTTTGGTCCTCCTTTGGAATATTAATTTTCTATTACCCTGAAACTCTGTTCATTGCCAAAATATATTTGGTGTTCCATAGGCGATTGAGCGCATTGTCAACCCACAGCAGTGTATAAGAATCCTTCTTAGTGATTTTGTTAATTGATAATAATTGATCACTACTCAATTTAATCTATCCTTCTTTTTCACTATGAGGATCAAACTCACCCATGGAAACAATGACATAATGAGGAGCCTATTTCAAATAGCTTGCTGATTTCTTCGCTGACCACAGCTTCAGCAGCCCTAGACCTTTGGACAGGTCTCATCCTTACTAGCAATTATTTCCCATTGGTTACTTTATGGCTTATGTTCTTTGCACATCCCAATTCATGGTTATCTTGGGCGAATATATCCCAATACTTCTCAAATAATTGGAGAACATCTTCTTGTTGCTGTTTGGATAATTCAGCCAGCTGCTCTTAATCTACCAAAGCACTGACACTTTTAGCAGCTTATAATGACAATCCCATTTTGGTTAACATTCCAAAAGCATGGAATTTTCCAATCTCTACCACCAGGATTAGATGCAGAAAAGCGATGACTTAATTTTTTGTTATCTTCATTAGTTTCTTTCACAGATTAGCCAGTATCAAGTTTATTTCTCTGTGTCCTGATATAATTATCCCCAGCACTACTCATGGCTCAATTCCTGATTTCCTCCACAGGCTAATGACTTCTTCATATAGTTGCTATGGGATTTTGAGCGTTAACCCTGTGTTAATAATTATTTGCATCCCAGGCAGTATAACTTTTGCCTTTTCATTCTCAAGAGTATCCCACAATTTTCTGGGATCTCCTTTGGCATTTCTATCCATTTTCTCCCAACCAACTTTTACAGAATGTAAATGATGCCATCATTGTATATCACGTTTACAAAATTGTTATCCTTAGTCAGTGGCAGTTCTCCTTTCCACTAATACTATAGACTAGGTTTTTCCCTTAATAATTAAGGTACTCTTTTCAAGAAACTTTTCACTTCATACTTTCTCAGGAGCTCCTTCCCAATGAGTAAATTATAATTTTAAATAGCTAACACGATGGCAGGGGTTGATACCACAAGTGAACCAAAATGGAGTGGCAGCATACTCTAGGCTCCACAGGATATTGTCATATCTAGTAAGGACATTCCATAGTCCTTGCGTTATTCTAATATGTTGAAATCCTCATTTGTTTCACTAATTTGTGAAATTATATTAATGGGCGCTCCTCTGTCAATAATAGCCCTCACTCTTACTTGGTTAACTATGATATTCACATAGGTACACTTAGAATATTTTTAATAGGGTATTTACTGAGTGAATGGCAGAGTTATTTATCAAATCAAAATAGTGAATTATTTGAGCAGATAGATCAGGGAAAGGCTCCTTGAATGCGCTAATTGGAATAGATACGTTTGCTTCATATAATCTCATCTTGAGTAGTTCCTCCTGGTTCTTGCCATCTCTAGTCCTGTCCACTAGCTGACAAGCATAATGTCAAGCCACTTCCTTTATAATTTTGGGATCAATTCCCTTCACTTTGGCTTATGTGATGGCATTCTCATTTATATTAACAACCTTATAGTGGGTTGGTTGTTCATCCTCTACAAAGAGATTGAGAAATGTCTATATTGTTATAATAATCTTAGGAGGAACAGGTGTAACTAAAGTGCCAGATTGTTCCTCATATAAACCGCAAAACATTTTCCCAGCTCCTGACTTATTTCCTTCTTCTTTACTTGGATTAAGGCAACTTGCTATTTTGGTCACTTACTCCAACATTAAGCAGCTACATGCTCTGTTTACCCACACTAATATCAGCGGATATGTCTTGTCTGCTTATTTTTGTGCTTTTGGCTCATTTTCCAAAATGACTCAATTTGGTTGCTTATGATTCATCTTGGTAAATTTTACAGTATTTTAGGCTTGAGTTTTTATCATTTTGAATGCTCAGTTTGGGGCTTTAAAAGTAACTCCAACATATTCAAATTATTTACCAATGTATATTGGATATTTGTGTCACTAACACTAAAGCCTTAGTTCAATGCAAACCATGATAAGACCATAAAGCTGCTTTCATCTTAATTTTGGTGTCAAGATGTTATTAGCACTTTTGCACTGGCCAGGATCTGTGATACTGATATAACCAGTCCGCAAAAGCTACTAGGGTCTCATCTTTTTGGAATTGAAGTCCCCAAAAAAACCTGCTTGTGGTTAAACATCCGCATAGAGCTTCCACATTCTAGCAAAATAGCTTCCTTGGCCTCCTGATAATAATTATCGTTCTAATTTAGATGTGGTAACACCAGATTCTGAAAATCTTTGTTAAGTCAATCATGAAAGTCATTGCCTTTTGTTAGTCACTAAAAGTGAACATTACTATCTTGAATAATTGGGAAAAATGTAGGGGCGTTATCCCAATGGAACGTGGGTAATTTCAGCGTGCTTCAAAATTCATCCATGGCTCCACTGGCAGGGGAATCCTGCCCAATGACTCAGCTGACCGTAGGAGTAACCTTGGGGTTATTTCCAAAATTGCTCCAAATGACCCTGGAATATTTCTGGGTGGGTTATCATTACCAACTGAAGTTTCAGAAGTTTCATTGTCAGCTTCTTCTGCCTCCATTTATGCAAAATCGCATTTATGGTCCTCCAATTCTTCTATATGCTTCAATTGTCATAAAATCTCTTCAGTAAGCCAGTGTATGCGTTCCAGGTCTGCCTCCCAATCAGTTTTCTGAAACAATACTTCTTGATCAATTCACCCTTCTTGCGCTTCAAGGAGTTAACTAATCCAAAGAGGTCATTATTAATTTTCCCTATTTGTTTGACCTCTTCCTTGGCCTTTGTCACTTATTCTTCCAATGCAGTGAATTTGGCCTGTGACGCCAAGTTAAGCACGTTCTTGTTGATAGTATCTAGTTCCGTCCAAACCTTGTGTACTTCATTTTTATAAATGTTTGATATAAGTTTTGTAGTATATTCAGCTACACTAAAATACCCCCTGTAATGAGCACAAATTGTTTAAACTGGGAGCTGATAGTGACTTGATTGAACACCAATTGATAAATCTGGAATTCGTTTTCTCTTTTTGGATAATAGCTCACTTCAGCTCCCTTGTTCAATTGCAAAGGTTACTTGTATGTGTGTTATTTAAAATAGTTTCTTTAATTGTGATGGGGAGTAATAGTATTAAGTCTTCTACTCTAGTAGAGTTTCAATAGCCAAGATAGTAATTAGGGCCAACGCCTACCTGGTGCTTGTCCTAATCTTAAATTCTTATGAAATTGTAGGGAATTCTACCTATTTAATCTTGTAAAACTTAACCTAGGATAAGTTTCAGAGGTTATTCTTCCTTCTCATCACGCAGAGTTCACGGAGATATCAATAATTTAGACAAAGGATCTTCTTGTCCTTCCACCAACTCTTATCACAAGAGAAAAACCAGATTTATATAAGTAGCATTTGACCTTTACCTATCTTATCTATCTATCTGCTTTATTATAAAAAATAAAGGGAGTTTTGCTGGGAATTTGGTGCCCAACTCTTCAGTTGGTGCCAATTGGGAATGGCGTCCATCACTAATAAATTCAATCTCCATGTTCACGAAAAATGATGATCTTCCTAATTGATTTATTTGGTTCTCTCCTCTACTTGACAGCAACCTCTTCTGAGTTGGAATGAAAACATGTCCCAACGTCTTTTCTCAACTCTATCAAATTACCCTTAATTAGCTATCCTGCTTAGGTAATAAGACTCTTGCTCATAAACAGCAGGTTGAAATCCAAAAAAGATAAACTTAAAAGCTTCTTTACCACAGGTGTATTACTTGCCAGCAATTAATAAACCCCTTGATTAATGGGCAACTAAACCTGATCAACTCCTACAAGCTAATCAAGTTTTTTATAGTAGTTGACTACTTAATCACTTGTATATTGTTAAGGTTTATCCCTGACAAGACACTCATCAATACAGAAGATTTTAATCCAGTGGATCAATATTTGTTCACTGAGAATATTCCTCTGAACAATAGTTATTATATATATGATCATTAACTACAACATCCACAAGTGGGATGAATCCACTAGTGGACAAGCAGATTAATCTTAATTGATGAAGCTGGGTAAGGTGGTCAAAGATCCCAACAATTTAACTTTTGAGATTCTGATAGGACTAGATAATAAGCCTCAAATAGCTGCGGCAGATTGGCTAAAATCCATCAACCATGATTAAATAATGTACATATATTTGAGCGTATTACAGTAAAGTGATACTAAGCCTAAGAAGGACAGTTGTTGGATTGCCTCAAAAGAAAAAAGTGATATCTGTTCAAGATGAATATTTAGTAGGTTGCCTCAAATTAAAACAATATTGAATTTATAATATAATAAGACTGCCGGGACCTCCCAGTTAAAGGATGAACCAATGAGGATACAGCAATAAAGAATATCCTAAGGAAAAGTTTTGTTACTGACTAAAGTTGCTAATATATAAGCAAGATGTGAATCTCGAAGGATCAGGATTGTTAATAAGCAGCAGGAAGTGGAGCAGAAAGAATCTGCTATTGGTATTAAAATAAAAAAGTGGTGTGGCCAAACAAAATTGCTTCATATCCTACTACATTATTTAAATTTGTCTTGAGACCAACGATCCCCATATTGTCCATCCATTGCTCAGTGGGAATGACCCTGTGCAAACCTTCCAGTGTATCTCAATTATATCGCCAAGATTATAACAGTTGTGCCCGCTAAAGGGTGCCATTGATTAATCACCAAAAAAATAAAAACTCTCTACTTTCTGGCCTTGTCTCATCAGGCCTGCGTTGATGAGGAATCCTCTTGGCACCCTGAGCCAGCCAAGTATGTGGAACTTAAACTTGCTTTGGACGCAGTGCTTAAAAAGCAGGATGAGCTCCTCCAAGAGTGCAATGATGTAATTAACCAGATTGACATTATCAGACAAATGTGGGTCCTTGGACAACAAAACAGGTGAGTTGTTAATAGCCTGGATGACACTACTGAATGACTATATTGTGCAGAAAGGAAGTTGAACAGCACCTCTCACCTCAACGCCCTCAGTGGGAAGTGGAAGAACTACATGGGTCACTTGGAAGGAGTTATATTATGATGAATATGAGGCTGGGTACCTAGTCAAGGAACCTTTTGCTGAAACTGCAGGCAGCCATGTTATAATTATGTATAAGTGAACCAATTCCCTCAGGTGATGGAAGTACTGCCCAATGAAGGGGCCCACATCAACCCTGAAGCAGTAAACAAGTCAGGTGCTGCTGGTCCTACTGATACGTGTATTGCCAAGATACTGCCTATGGGTCCTGACCCATCCCATAGTACACTCCAAAGGCTCACAGTTATGAGCGGGAGGAGGTTTGAATTGATAAGCTGCCACCATTTGACCATGATTGGAACATCCACAGGTTCTTTAAATAATTCAAGTTTGTGGCGGAAGTAGCCTCATATCAGCGTATGGCTATATTACTAATATCCGCTTTGGATGTTGAAAGTGCTGACCAAGGCACTTGCTATCTTCCAAGAAGTTCTGTTACATATCAATAATTGAAGGGTACTGTCATGTGGTTGTTTGGAGGTACAGCTAAGACGTTGCAGCGGAAGGAGGAGTTCTAGACCATTGGGTTTCAGCGAAATGAGACCCTTGATGCATTTGCTGACCAATTTATGGCGGAAGCCCACATGTTAATTGGGGTGGGGACTTTATCCAAATCTGATGTGTACATTGCAATGACCTCAGAAGTGAAGCCATACCGTGAACTTTACAAAGTAATGGCTCTGATTTTGGAGAACGACATACCCCTACTTAAACTTGTTCAATTCTTGCGCTGTCTATATGTTACCGTTATTCCAACCAATACAGACTGGAAACATACTGCAGCCATCGCTGGTCCTTCTCATTTGGGGGTTTCTCTCATCCTTTTCATATACCGCCTAGTAACCCGCAGCTTCATTATAATTATGCGCCTCTCCTTGGCCAAATTACCCACAGAAGTTTATCTTCTGATCTGGGCCTGATTATTGATAATTTCCAGCATCTCAACTTCCAACCTGGGCCTGTTTACGCCACCATCAGCAGTCAACCTATTGATCTGGCCCTGGTTATGCCAAGCGCTATTAGTCAAATTAATGGCCCAGACCATCTTTAAAAACCAAGAACGTGGACCCTATGGGGTAAATTGCTTTCATGTGGTCACCCTGGCCACCTTTCCCAGAGTTGCCACAACCATCAGGTTCACTACGTCCAGCAGGATCAATACTACCAGGGAAAATATGGAATGGAGTAGAGACAGGACTCTCTATCTCCGCTATCCCAACCCCAAATGTCCCAACTGAACCCATTGATGTATATTCAGCGGAAGTCCCTCAGTATGATTATGAGTACTTATATCAGCAGCCGGTAGGAGAGGTAAATGTAATGACATGAGCGCAAGCCAAGGCCACGGTGGAAGAAGGGCCTCAGGAGCAACCAAAGCCATAAACCTATTAGATGTTTGACCAAGTTTCAGACAAGCTGGGCCCATCATCAGATGCACTTTCCCTGAAAGGAGTAAACGCCACCCTCATGTAGATGCTATTGTCAAGGAATACCATAAAGTCAGTGAGGAGATTATGAGCTTACTTGGTAAAAGAGATTCTTTAGATGTCCACATAAAAAACAGTCAAAATTCTTTTTATTCTGAGTGTACATACTGTGACGTTTTTGTAGCAAAAAATGTGTCCATTCTTTAATAGACATTGGCGTCCCAGTCAACATAGTTTCCACCAAGTTGGTGGCGGGGTTGACCTTAAAATCTGATTTAGAACATCGCATGGTGTATGAAACTGCTGGAGCGGAAAGCGCGGTCTCTGATATAGCGTAAAGTGAGTTACCTTTGCAGTTTAGTTGATTGTCATAGTAGCTTCATCAATAGTGTTACCAAACCTTAATTACGACCTTTTATCTGGAACTGCTTTCATGCACAACTTTGGAGCTGTTGTTGATATGATGGAGGAGACCTTTGAAATTTTGGGGCAGTGGATAATGATTTACTTTATCTCCAGCAGACTGCCAAAGAATCTGATGCATATGGGACATATAAATCTTGCTTATAGTGACAGGGTGATTCCAGTGCGCTACCATCAACTAGAAAATAAGACTTAAATCCTTCCACAGAAAATATGAATATCAAGGGCTGCCTCTCAGAGTTGCTGGGCCTATATCTATCCCCTTCAGACGCCAAGTCATAGTAAACATCGAATTAGAGGTGGAAGTACCAGAAAGGCTATGGGGAGGTTATTGGGCCTTATCAGCAATTGTGGCTTGAGCCCCATGTATCTCCAGACATTATACTTCTAGGACATGGGGAGATTAAGGTTTTACTAGAGAATCTAATAAAAAGAACCATTGAAAATCTGCTAGAATGAAGTAGTGGCGTATTTACACTTGACCCATGTTGATAAGGTCCTTTGGGTTCAAGAGTTTGGTTTTCTGGATGAATTTGGTCTAACAATTAAACTACAGCCCAGCGTAATGGCAGTGGTACCATGCAAAAATTTAATGGGGTTATTAGAAGGACAGAAGGATCAGGCGATAGCTTTATTTCAAAATTATAAGTAGAGCTTGCCATCAATGGTCATGATCTAGGGTTCACTCAAGGGTGGTCCATCGATTGGATACTGGAGATTATCCCCCCATCAGGTCTCAGCCAATCCGCTGATTAAGGGCAGCTGAAAAAGTCATCACTGAGGAAATCAATAAGCTGCTGGAGCAAGGGATGCTTGAACCGTCAAATAGTCCGTGGGCTTCACCCATCCTAATTGTTAAAAAGAAGGATGGTACTAACTGGGTAGTGATAGACTACTGGAAGCTCAACAGTATCACTAAAAAAGGACTCATATCCTTTGCCTCAGATTGATAATGCTTTGGACCAGTTAGGAGGAGCTCATTATTTCTTGGAAATGTATCTGATATTGGGTTGCTGGCAAATTGAGTTTCCCATGAAGGAATAGTAAAGCGCTGCAATCACATCTAAGGGGCTTTTACAACTGACATGTATTCCTCAAGGGCTATATAACGCCCCAGCTACGTTCCAATGAGCCATGGACACTATCCTGGGCGACCTGAAGCTGTCATGCATATTCATGTATCTTGACAGTATCAATGTCTTCTCCAACATGTTTTCTGAGAACCTTACCTATTTGGAGGAGGTATTCCGCTGGCTTTCTGAGGCCAACATCAAGATCAAGCCCCATAAATGCCACTTCTTCAAGGACCAACTGGATTACCTGGGGTTTGTGGTAGATGCGATTAGGCTGAAATCTCAACTGGCTAAGGTAAAAGATATCTGAAAAATGACTCCACCAAACGTAAGTGTGACATATAACTATTTTGGGGATAGTTGATTACTACGATGCTTTATACCCAACTTCAGCTATATTGGAGGTACGCTGTTTGAGTTACTAAAAAGGATGTCATATTTAAATGTATGGAACGTCAACAATGCTACTTAGATACACTTTGGATGGTGTTAATTAGTGCGCTAGTGCTGCATGTGTCAGATATTTGCCCTCTCAGCTACAAGATAAGAACGTTGTGGGTTCAAATTGGTCAAGAAGGGGTAATCTTTTACAATTATAAGTCCGCAATAATAGTATTGATTTTAATAATAATAATATTGAGGTTATCGACCAAAAAACACTGGCCAATTCTCAGTAAAACCCTGCTAATTGGGGTAACACTAGTTCAAATACCTCATGGGCAATTAATATGAAGTTTAGCAGTTAGATTACTCTGACTTTGTGGCGGACTATGGGACGTTCATTGGAGGGATCCCCCAGCCCCTACTAGTCCCATTTCAGCACCTACATGGGGGCCACCCCCTTTTATAGGTGTGGCGGGATCACAAAGGTGAAATTTTTTTGAGAAAGGGAATGGCTTGAAAATACTAAGTCGTTACCCCACAATTATGTCTTACCCAAAATAATTCCCCATTCATCGTTCCACCTAGGTATAGCAAGTATTCTGCACTTTGACAGGCTAACTTCACATATTTCCTTTTTTGGGCTAGTCTAAGCTATTCTGAACTTATTATTAGATTTCCCTCAAACCTTGATACAGTTAAATACTGAATGATCCAAGATCAAGAGGGACATTTTCTATCTTATCCCTGATAGCGCCTAGTAAAACTTTAAAAACCCTTTTTTATCAAGTTTCAAAAGTTTAGTATTTATTATATCATTGGTATAAATCCCCTATTGCTGGATTTTGGCATTCATGCACCAAGCGATCATCTCCCAATGCCAAAATCCAACAAGTGGTGCTCACTACAGGGGACACTGTATACCAGCAAAAACTATTTAAACTATGGCAACTATTCTGGAACTAAGGCTAGTTTCTTTGGAAAACCAACTAGCTAGTGCTTTAAATCGCCTAAAAAGGCTTGTGTAGCATTCTCCACAAGGCCCTAAGGGGCCCTCACCTAATATTCTTAAACCTCCGTTTAAATATAAGTTCACGCCTGATGAGGGCAGTGTCGCTTCCTTCCTATATGCTTTTGAGTCTGCAATGTAAGGAGCGATTGACCTACAAAAAACCAAATCTTTCCTTCCCTGCTTAAGTTGGATGGCTCAGGATATCATGGTCCCTCAAATGGCTATGCTTACCACCTGGACGGAGGTTAAATAAGCGCTGATTGACGAGTTTGGTTCACAACATAGAGTTTACAATGGAAAAATAGGCCTTTATGTGCCTTAGCTTGAAGGAGGAAAAATTGATCCCCTCATTTGTTGAGAAATTCTATAGAAAAGCTCAACTTCTGCTACTGTACACACTGCTTCCTTTGGATGATGCTATTGTAGCTATCATGGCTAGCTTGGCATCTTATCCCTCTTGAGTAATGCATATCTCCACAATCAAGCATACATTTCAAATGGTACGGGATATCAAAAAGGCATTACTAGCAATGGCTGACATCTATGAACCTGAACTTCTGCAAAAAGCTCCAAAGAGAGAATCAACTCTGATCCCTCCATCTTCTTCCATGGCATTATACCTATGGAACACAGCTTCTGCAGCACTGCAACTACAAATTACTCCTCCCCCATATGAGGATAGCCAGGAAATAAAGGCAGTTATGGGGCAGCACTCCTCTATAGCTTCAGGTTCAAAAGTTCAGCTGATGAAGTCAGTTATCACTTTAACTAATTCCTCTCTTGCTGAGTGGTCTACTAGTGAATAATGCATTACACCCACCTAAGCCGCTGCCTCAATCCTCCTCAGCCTCAACTTAGCTGCATCTAGTTCAAAGCCTGCTATTATGGGGCAGCCCAAACCGATCACTAATGCAAACGTCAAAGTCATTAAAATTGTAACGTCTCCCCCAAAAGTTGGTACAGCCTCGATGCTCTCTTCAAAAGGCAAACGGGTAGATGAGAGTGACAAAGACCTATCCTGTGAGGAAATTAAGCTGGTTTCTCCGCCCACGCTTAGTAACTTGTTGAGGTGCATTGACAATCCCTCTGATGATGAGTCTGAAAGGAATGGTGAAGATGCAGGCTAATATGTTTTGGGAGTGTTAAGTAATTGAATGGACCTAATTGTTGGATATTTGATAGGGAATTAAATAATAATGTTAACATGCTTAACTTATTATAATCATATCAGATATCAGTGATTATGGATCAGGTATATTCTAAGCTTATGCAAAGCTTAGGATCTGTGGCCTAGAGATTTTACTTAATAATATTTGACTATGATGACATGGGCTCAAGGGCTTTGTTGGTTAGGTCAGACTTAACATTAAGTTTTGACTTAATGACTCGGGCACATGGGCTTTATTGGTCTATGTCAAAATTAGTATTTAATGTTGGTTGAGTTTTTGATCAAATTAATTACTAATCAGTGATATGAATTGCCATGGTATGTGCTGCTAATTGCTTCTGAAAGAAAATCAGTTCAGCTAAATGCAGACATGTCCAAAACGCCATCTTGAGAATGATGACATTATTTACACTGACCCTGAGGCTGAGAAAGATGCCCTGAGTCAAAGTATTTGTAAACCCTCAAATGAACATTTTACATGTTCCTCTGGCTAAGTGCCATTGAAAATGAGATGTCATGGGTAAGATGTGGTGGACATTGAACCCTATAAAGTATCTCCAAGTTAATGCTAATAAACAACATTAAATTAATACCACTAGTTTATAGTTTGTTTTATAAGCTTTTTGTGTTTAATACTTAAAGTTGTATTAAGTCGAGTATTTACTTGGGATCAGTGAGATCAAGGGAAGTGTGTCATAGTTCAAGTAACAACAGGAGAGACAACTTTCAAGTGCTATAAAAGGAGTTTATTTTAACTATAGTCACCATCTGGTCTATTGTCTTCATACAATAGATGTTCAAAACTCCACAATACCGCAAAAGAAGAACCATCCATCTGATGAAGACCAAATATTTACCAAATGGCGCTCATGTTTGAGAACGCAGATGGTGACCACGCCAAGCAGTGGAGCAATCCTAGTCAATTATTCAGAACCATTACCAGGCCCAATGGGAATACTGAAATGACTGTGTCCAAGATTAATTGGAAGGATTTACCCATTATTTCCTACCCTGACGAACCCATTTCACCTGAAGAGCTGGAACATATTAAACAGCAGTTGTTAAGAGGGTATCAAATAGGACAAGGACCCGCGGACAATAGTAGAAATCCTTTTTATTGCTAATGACAGCAAGATGTGTTGTGGATGAAATATCTAGCTCATCATCAATTAAATGTAGCTCAGATCCAAAAAAATTTAATTGGGATAGAAAATATTGCCCAATACTTAATTAAATTTGTACATACCACCTCCAGAAATTCTCAGATGACAATCGCCCGCCATCATGCAGCCATTACTGAGTTGGTGAACTTCTCTCGCAACTCCAGACAGGTGGGACAACTTTTAAATGAGCGATTGAAAGCCAACTTCACTGAGGTCCGTTCTAGTTTGGAGGCAAATTACAACTTAGCCACTTGGGCTAATGAACGGGTAGCAGAATTAGCACAAGAGCTAAATGACAGATTGCATCCCATCTTGAAAATTTCTTAGAGGAAAGAGGAGTCACTGAATCTTAGGTTAGCAATATCAATCAGACTTCTATTAACGCTTCAGAGTTCATGAGGCTTAATAACAAAACCCAAGAGGCGCAGTTAAACCATAACAATGAACTTTGTGACCAGTATCGACGTTTGAGGCCCAGTTTTTGCAGATGAAGGATGAATACACCGGAAACATCAATTACTGAAAACACAATTTGAGGACCAACGGGCAAAAATGAAAAAATTAAGACTCTATTGATTGTCTTAATTTATAGATCAATAATCTCAATGATGATGTTAATGCTATTAATGAGTCAAACAATAATCTCCATGGAGAATTAAACCAGTGCATGAAGGCAATAAAAGAAAAGGACCAAGTGATTTCCACCTTGAAAATACAAGCTACTAGCTTGAATGAGGAAATTGCAAAAGAAAGTTAAAAAACCAAATTATGTCAATTGGGAAAACAAAATTAACTATCAAATTTGAACTCTGAATGACAACTGTTGTCAGTGTGCTACAAACCACTTGACTGGAAATTCTTCTGAATATTATGAGGATGAAGCTTCAGAAATAGCTACCAAAACAGATTCTGGGCCACATCAGCAAATGCTTAGCAATATGGTTGCTTTGGCCAACCCTAACACCTTAAACCGGGATACAATGCCTCAGCGCCCTAGAACGCCTGGCTCTAGTCAACAAAGAAGTAATCGTGATAACCAGGAATGGGAAAGCAATAATTATAAACCAGCAAACCTGCCTGCTTTTAAAAGAATGGAAGTATTACCACATTTATCAAATGCTTTGAAATGGCCATTTATGGAGCCAGCAACTGTAACAAAGCAGCCATCATGATTAATTGCTTGGATGAGTAAGCATTGAGTTGATTATGCCTCACACTAACAAAAACCTGACATATGCCAAAGTTAAGGAGGCTGTGCCTCATGAATTTAGAGGTCCAGAATGAATATCGACCAGAAAATCTAAGTTTATGAACATTCACTTTAGAAAGATGAAGCAATTGATGAATTTGTGGATTGATTCTATCGCAAAGCTCAAGTTTTCCTAGGCACATGAGCTATGGTCATTTTTGATGCTAAGATTGCACTAGAACATGCGGTAGAACCTTACAAAAATTTGTCAAACACTTTATTGCCTGCTTTTGTGCAAAACCTTGCAACATCTGAATTGGTTGATTATTTGCGCAGATGCTCAAAAAATTACAGCGCTCCTGATACTGGGTACAGATCAGGACCTGCTGCCTCCGGTGGAAAGACATTTGAAACCAATAAGAAGACTAACAGTAATCCGCCTGTAAAAAATGAGAAAAACTTAAATATGAGAGCCCCACGCCCAATGAGTGAGATTACTTGCTTTAATTGCAATTGAAAAGGACACTATGCTTCCCAATGCTGTCAGCGAAATGTCAATGTAGTCCTTCCCAATACCGTGCAGGAGGAGGGAAAAGTGCAAGCACAATAGATGTGGGACGCTCTATTGTGCCTAAGACACCAGCTCCACCTGATTGACAAGAAAACGCTGGCCATGGGGCCTCATTTAACAATGAAAGCAATTCTATTTTAGTATCAAGTGAAGATTATTTGAATGTACATGTGGTAACTCGCTCCCAGAGTAAGGTTGTCATACCTGAAGCCTCTGAAGTAGTCTCTAAACCATATGTGCAACAAATACTTGAGAATATTCCAGCCAAAGGGCCAAGCAATGCAGCAGACACCCCAAGCTTGAAAGGAGTGAATATATCTATGCCAATCGACACATTCATCGATGAATGTCCCAGTATTGGAAATACTCTGAAGCACACTCTTAACTCCCTGGATTCTTCCCATATTCACTTAGTAAACTCTATTGATTCTTACTACTATGGGTGCATCTACATGGATATTCTGGTCAACAAGATCAGAGTTTTAGCTACTGTTGATAGTGGAGCACCTGTAAACATTGTTTCCACGAAGCTGGTTAAGAAATTGAAAATAGCTCTGGACATTGATCATCATCAAGAATATGGAACCACAGGCCTTAACAGCACTAAGAGTGAAGGAGCTTAAAGCGCTTTGCCACTGCGATTTGGAGCTTTAGTAGTAGCCGCACCTACTATAGTGCTTCCTAATGCCAATTATGACATATTAATTGGAACGAGTTTTTTAAGGACTACTGGGATCTCATGTGATTTTAAAGAAAATGTCTTGACAATATTGGGCCAATCACTTCCAATTTATTACTCTTACAATGATACAAAGCCCACAAGAAGTCGTAGAAATTTTACCAATATGTCTTATGCTGACAGTATAATACCAGTAGGATATATTCAGCGGGGAAATTGAAGCCACCCCATGCTAACTGCCATAAACAAAAATTGAGGAATACCTCTACATGTGAATAAAGATGCGACAATAGCTCCAGGCCATCAACTGGTTATGAGGACTGGGACCACACTGGATATTCTAGAAGGACTATATGGGGAGGTTGTATCCCCGTGGCATCATTATCAAATGGAACCTAGTGTGGCGCCTGGAATACTTATACCAGGGCACGGAGAGATTGATGTCTTACTACAAATTTGACCAGCTGAAATATTAAGGTCAAGAAATATCAAGTAGTCATATTCGTGCTTCTGTTTCTGAGGGATGAGTTAAAATCAGCTGTCAAATTTGGTGACTTATCTGAGTTCAGCTTACTGACCAAAACCCTTAGGGCACACAAAGTATTTTCTCAAGAATAGTTTACCAGATTATCAAAACAACAGAAGGATGAAGCACTAGAGTTGTTTGAATGATACTCCGAAATTTTTTGCCAAAAATGACCAAAATTTAGGTTGTGCAAAAAGAGTACAGCATTTTGTTGATACTGGGGACCATATGCCTAAAAGAATGAGGCCATAACAGCGCCCCAGGGCTAGTGATGAAATAGTTGGTAAAGAGCTAGACAAATTGTTGAAAAGTGGAATGATAGTGCCATCCAAAAGCCCATGGGCCAGCCCTGTTTTAATCATAAAGAAAAAGATGGCAGCAATCAAGTTGTGATTGATTATTGATGCCTCAATGGCATTACAAAAAAGATTCATATCCGTTGCCCAGAATTGATGATGCTCTGGACTGTCTGGGAGGGGCGAAGTATTTTACTGCAATGGACCTCATCTCAGGATATTGGCAAATTGAGCTGCCACCAGAGGAGCAGGAAAAGTGCATGATGATTACTGCTCAAGAGTTTTTTAACTGACACACATGCCACAGGGGTGTGTAATGCACTGGAAACCTTTCAGCGCGCAATGGACACGATTTTGGGGGACCTTAAATTGTCCTGCATTCTGGTGTACCTGGATGATATCAATGTCTTTTTTCATTAACGTTTTCTGAACATCCGGAGCACCTTTAACAAGTGTTCAAATGGCTGTTGAAGGCCAATCTGAAGATAAAGCCTAGAAAATGACAATTCTTTAAAGAACAATTGGAATACCTCGGGTCCATCATTGATTCCAAGGGCTTGTGGCCTCAGCCTCAAAAGGTGGAGGCAATTAACAAAATGCAATCTCCGATGAGTATGAGAGATGCAAAGCATCCTTGGCATAATAGAATACTACAGAAGATTCGTAGAAGGGTTTGCAAAGATTTCTGAGCCCCTAATCCATTTGCTACAAGGAGGAGTTCGTTTTTGCTGGGCAGATGAGTGCCAACAAGCCTTTGAGGTTTTGAAAAACAAAATGATCTCAGCGCCTATCCTCAAATATCTAGATTTCAGCAAGCCTTTTATCATATAAACTGGCGCCTTATTGGCCGCGATTGGTGGTGTGCTATCTCAGATTGGGGATTATGGCAAAGAGAATTCAGTTGCTTATTGCAACAGGATGCTGAATAAGCATGAGCATAATTATACGGTGACTGAAAGATAATGTTTGGCTGTCATCTATGCTTGTAAACAAATTCAGGTTTACATTCATGGCACCAAGTTTCAAGTAGTGTCAGATCATAGCTCATTACAATGGCTCCACAATCTCAAGGAACCTGAAGGACGGTTACCCAATGGCTCTGAAATTACAAGTGTACGATTATGTAATTATTCATAGAGCTGGAACAGCCCATCAAAATGCAGGCAAACTGTCGCAACTTCCTATTGTAGCTGTCCTGAGCAGTTTGGCCAATGAGCTTCATGAAAAAATGATTATCCAAAAGTATGGAGATGAGCACCTGAAGTTCATAAAGCGATCAAAAAAGCATTAATTAACACCAAATATCAAAATAGAGTTCTATACAAGCTTAAGCCCAAAGGGCAACATCAAATTTTCCCAAAACCTTCTGACAAAATGTAAATTATTACACAAGCACACAAGGCCGTTAGACATGAGGAATGACCAAAATTCTAGAACCAATTTGATCCAGTTACTATTGGGATTCCATGCAATTTGATATTCAAGACGTGCTTGATAAATGTCATTCATGCCAAATTGCAAAACCTATGAAGTCAGATGTGAAATATCATTTGATCAAACCTGACTGGGCCTGGCATACCATGTCAATTGATGTATTTTGCCCTTTGCCTGTGAGTAGCATAGGCAACAAATACATGATTGTTGCTATTGACCATCTAAAAAATGGGTGGAAGCAAAAGCAATTTGAGACATTGGGGCTCTAACTACTGCCAAGTTTTTATGGATAATATTATTTATAAGCAAGGATGCCCCCAGAAGATCTTGATGGAAAATGGCAAAAATTTTACTGCCCAAATGGTACAACTGTTAAATGAGTTGATGTCCATCAAAGGAGTGTTGATAACACCATACCACCTGAGACTAATGGTATGGTAGAGCGAGTAAATGGCACTTTAGTCAGCATTTTAGGCAAAAACGCAGCCTTGGCGCCTTTGCAATTGGAAACTCCAATTAGTGCTACCATGTTTGCTTACAATATTGGACACCACAGCAGCACAGGCCACTCTCCATTTCAACTTTTGTATGGTAGACAGCCCGCTCTGCCTCCATTATTATATTCAATACTCAGTTCAACTGACGCAATTGACCAAAATAACTATGTCAAGCAACTTAAAAAAACCTTGATCAAGTTGCAATCTGAAGCTTATCAAAACGTGATTAGTCAAAAAACTATTCAGAAGAGCTACAATGATGCTAAATGAGCTATGGTGACTAAGTTTAAGGAAAAAGATTTAGTAGTATATTGTGCCACTCATAGTGCAGGCCATGCACACAAGCTAGCCTCACTTTGGAAGGGTCCATTTATTATATTAGAAAAATTGTCTGAAGACATATATACTATTAAGGATCAAGGTGGCTGGGTTGTGAATTGAGTACATGTCAAGTTCCTTCATCCATATTATAAAGAATAATAATACAAAAAGAAAAAAAGGGAAGAAAAAAAGAAAAAGAAAAAAAATTTAATTAAAAAAATTGGATATAATAAATATAAATATTTAATGATAATAAAAATAATAAAAAGAAAAACTAATTAAAAGCCTTAGAGTTTAATTAATAGATTTGATGCCTCGCTGGCATTAGAACTAGGTGCCCCTTTTTTGGTAGGGGGAGGATAGTACAATCAAACTGGAGAAGCCTGTAGCGGAATTGGAGAGATGCAGATCTCATACAAGTCCTGACTATCTAGACCCTGTCAGAGATGTGCTAAACCCAAGAAAGCTCAGCATCAAGCATGCTGGCCCTGTCAGCTTAGGAAAGGCCATCAAACTAAAGGGAAAGACCATTGGAAGGAATCTTAGAATTGGCGGGAAAGGTTTGACTCAGGAGTAAATGCCACAGAAAGAAAGATACAATCGGCAAGAAGGCTCTTAAGGCAGGGATAAACAGAGGAAAGGAACTCTTTTGCACAAAACATTTGTGAATGGGCCTCATCTAATACCATGCGCATGTCAGGCATGGTATCAGTGGGAAGCGAGGAAGGAGGGAAGTGAATGCATGCACCCAAAAGAGCCATCTGAGGGACATACTTCTCAGGAAGCCCCTTTGCCAAGCTTTTGCAAAGGGCTCAGTATAACACCAGGATGCACTGATCCTTCAAAATCTGAGTCCCGAGGCCCAATGTAATGTAAAAATTGGTATTTACCAAAGCAGGTTCGCACCAAAGCCTAGCAACTGATTTGGCAAAAATAAGTGCCTGGTTGGCCTCAAAAATATAATATATGCGGCAACCTCATGACCTGTAGCAAGTGCAGATGACAAGTAGGCGTTCACAAGCTCCAACATTGAATTGAGCTCAAGACCCAATGAAGCCACACTGCTCACACATAAAGAGGAAGCAATATTCTTAGAAGTGAAGCTGCTAAAAAGGGAAAAAAAGAAGTCCAGAAGAAGATCCCCATCTGAAGCAAATTAATGTCAGATCAAGGTTTCTTGAGACTGAATGGCTTCAGAAGGCTGAAGAGATAAAGAATAAGTCAAAAGGGGATCCCACTCGACCCATTGGGATGTTTGACTGACAGTACTTGAAGCCATGGGGGCTTGTTTGGGTTCATCAATTGGTGTTATCACAGCGGGATGCAAAGCCAAACTCTCTAGTGCCATGGAAGCATAGCTGGTTGACCCAACTTGAGGAATCATAGGCAACACGCCCAAGTTGACCATAGCGCACTGCATGGACTTGCTTAGCCTTAGGAAGGCTCATCTGTCTGAGGTGGAAAGGCTATCAAGATAATGTTCATACTTTGATGAAAGCAAAAAGTTAGACATTGTGACCCAGGAAGAAGGGTAACCGCCGCTATATCCAGTCAAGGCGGGGAAAGTGTTGAGTAATTGACTAGACCTAATTGTCAGATATTTGATAGGGACATAATAATGTTAACATGCTTAAATTATTATGGATCATATCAGATATAAGTGATTATGGATCAAGTATATTCCAAGCTTATGTAAACCTTAGGATCCGTGGACTAGTGATTTCACTTAATAATATTTGACTATGATGACATGGGCTCAAGGGCTTTTTTGGTTAGGTCAGACTTAACATTAAGTTTTGACTTAATGACTCGGGCACATGAGCTTTATTGGTCTATGTCAAAATTAGTATTTAATGTTGGTTGAGTTTTTGATCAAATTAATTACTAATTAGTGATATGAATTGCCATGGTATGTGCTGCTAATTGCTTCAGAAAGAAAATCAGTTCAGCTAAATGCAGACATGTCCAAAACGCCATCCTGAGAATGATGACATTATTTACACTGACCCTGAGGCTGAGAAAGATGCCCTGAGTCAAAGTATTTGTAGACCCTCAAATGAACATTTTACATGTTCCTCTGGCTAAGTGCCATTGAAAATGAGATGTCATGGGTAAGATGTGGTGAACATTGAACCCTATAAAGTATCTCCAAGTTGATGCTAATAAACAACATTCAATTACTACCACTAGTTTATAGTTTAACTTATAAGCTTTTTGTGTTTAATACTTAAAGTTGTATTAAGTTGAGTATTTACTTGGGATCAGTGAGATCAAGGGAAGTGTGCCATAGTTTAAGTAAAAACAGGAGAGACAACTTTCAAGTGCTATTAAAAAGGAGTTTATTTTAACTATAGTCACCATCTGGTCTATTGTCTTCATACAATAGATGTTCAAAACTCCACAATACCGCAGAAGAAGAACCAGCCATCTGAAGAAGACTAAAATTCAACAGGGAGCTCCAATAGAAGTGCAGGTTCTGGATAGGTTGAGGCCTGAATAAATTGATGTAGCCATAATACCACGACGGATTTATCTTCAACAGTTGTTGAAGTTTCCAGAGGTAATTGATACCGCTAGTGATGCTGATCATCTTATTGGTTCAGTGATCTGATCCGCCAAGCAGGATAATACCCTCCAATATAATAAAGATAACTACCCTGCGATGGCTCAGCGCCTTGCATCCACTCTCCAGTTAAAGGAAGTGCTCACACTCCCCCTACCTCTGGTAACACAATAACTAAGGTAGAGGTTATCATCAATAAGGTGCTCGTTCTAGCCATCCTTAATATGGGTGCCCCAGTAAACATGGTCTCATCAAAGCTCATCAATAAAACTAAGTTGGCGCCCAAACTGTATTATTCACAAGAGTTTAAAACTTCCAGGACTAACAAAACGAGATCTATTGGAGCCTACTCTTCTTTACCCATACATATTGGGAAACTCTTACTGGCTGCCCCTGTTGTGGTTTTAAACAATAACGCCTACGACCTACTCATTGCCACGCAATTTATGATTGAATATGATAGAATCACCAATATGAGACAGGGATCTCTCTCCCTTCTAAACTATGAAGTTTATCTAGTCTTTAAAAACGATGAGCCTAAGAAGAAGAAATATACATGCATAGTTGAGTATCCTTCTTCCGCCCTCACCCATACTTATACCACATCAGGCAGAAAAAACTAAAAAGCTGCCTGACTCTGTGAATGGTTTGGAGGGCATTCCATTGTAATTGTCAGAGGAGGTAGTAGTCAAAGCGGGTAAACAAAAGGTGATAGATACCAGAATTACTATGTAAATTCCCCACAACTGCCTTCTGCACTTAACAAGCATTGATGGACTAAGCCCTTTGGAACCTCAGGTGTTGCCAGGTATCCTAGACCCTACCTACCAGCGACCTAACAACCTTCTGCTGGGTAATCTAAAAAAGGACATGGTTGTAACAAAGCAACAAGAGATTAGAAAACCCCTGTTGCTTCCCATTGATGACATCTACCAAGTCCATTATATTGGGTCTATGCTAGATATGGGACTACCCACTGACCAAATGATATACACTTTGCCCAAAGTTTAGATTTCTGATGATCTAACTTTTGATGATCTTAGTAAGTTCATTCCTTACTGGAGTCATATAGTGATTTTTTCTCCAAATCCGATATGAAGTATGGGAATATGAAGGGCTGGTGCCACACCATTGATGTTGGCAGTGCTATGCCTATTTGCTCCAAGCCTTACCAGAAATCGAAAGTTGAGGAGCTCCATATGAGGACAGAGCTTAAACAGCTACTGGACGCAGGGTTTCTGGTGCCGCCACAAAGCCCTAGGTCATCTCCGCTGTTATTAATAAAAAGAAGAATGGTGGACATAAAGTAGTTATGGACTACCATAAGCTGAATAACCTCACCAAAAAGGACAGCTACCCAATACCGCAAACTGATGACTTACTGGCCTAACACTCTGGGTATAAGTTCTTTTCAGTCATGGACTTGGATAGCAGATACTGGCAAATGTATCTTTCTCCGCAAGACCAGGAAAGTGTGCAATTATCTGCAGTGAGGGTATTTTCCAACCTACCAAATTACCACAAGGTTTGTGCAATTCGCCCGCATCTTTCCAGCGTGCAATGGATCACATACTGCGGGATCTAAAGCTTAGTTGCGTGATTGTATATCTAGACAATATCACAGTCTTCTTTCAAACCTTTTTGAGCACCCTTCTCATTTAAAGGAATTTTTTTCAATGTTTGTGTGCCTCTCACATTAAGCTGAAGCCCTCCAAATGTACATTATTCCAAAGGGAGTTGGACTTCCTGGGTCATGCCATTTCCTCAGATGGAATCCAGCCTCTCCAAGATAAGGCCAAGGCGATATCCAAGATGCATGCCCCCAAAACCCTCCGTGATATTCAAATGTTTTTGGGCATGATGGGGTACTACCATCAATTTATCCCCTAATCCGCTCAGCTCAGTGAGCCCCTCATATTCCTTCTAACTAAAATCACCCCTTTCCATTGAGGAGTGGAACAACAAGCTGATTTTGAAACGCTAAAAAAGATGCTGCAGAAACTGCCAATACTGTGCCACCCTGATTATAGTAAGCCCTTTATGCTCCTTACTGATGCTTCTGATTATCCAGTTGGAGCTATCTTGGCCTAACTGGATGAGTATGAGGTTGATCACCCCGTTTCATATTTCAGCAAGATGTTTTCAAAGGCAGAACGCAATTAGTGTGTCACTTAGAATGAATGCCTGGCCGTCTTACTTACTGTTAAACACTATCACTCTTTATTATTTGGGACCTCATTTAAAGTGATTACTGACCACACTTCTTTGAGGTGGCTACAAAATATGAAGGATCCCACTGGGCGGTTGGAACTCTGGGCTTTAAAGCTCCACCACTATGATATGACCATTGCACCGAGCTGGGGGTAAGCCACTTGATTGTCGATGGGTTGACTTGGCTGTCCATCCTTCACTTAGATAATAGTAAAGCAGAGCGGCTACACGATCTTATAATGTCCCCTGCTGCTTGGAAGGATGAGGACAAAATAGTTCAGAAGATGCTACCTAGCCATTCCCATAATACAAAAGGTAGATAATGGCTATTTACACAAGAAAGTGGGGGTGAACTGGTTACCCTACCTCTGACCTTCAGAGGGAGTACCTTTCATTATGGAGTCTCATGCCCTCCTAAGGCATAGTGGAGTGTGGAAAACCTATGAGTGGGTAAAAGAACGCTACCGGGAGGACATCATGGAGACCATTGTTGAAGTCTTGGATACCTGTTTAACATGTAAAAAACAATCCAACTTTGAAACAAAGTATCAATATCAGCCTACCACTCTCAACAGCCTTTCCACACAATAAGTCTAAATATGGTTGGCTCCTCCCCCAAACTATGGGTGAAAATTCAAATATATCTTGGTAGGAATTGATCACTTTATCAAATGGGTTGAGGATGTGGCTATCCCAGCTCAGATGACAAAAGCCACGGAAACTTTCCTTTACCAGTATATCTTTACCTGACATGGTTTCCCCCAAGTGTTGCTTTGTGATAATGATAAAAACTTCACCTCCCAAGTGGTGAAGATCCTTGAAATTTCCATGGGCGCGCAACAGCTTTTTTCCGCCCCCTACAACCCTTCAACCAATGGCATCTTGGAAAGATCCAACGGGACATTATTCTCTATATTACAAAAATTGCCAATTCAAATCCCCCTCACTGGGATCAGTACTATCAAGTGCCTCATGGCCTACCGCATCAGTTACCACTGGATCCCTAAGATGTCTCCTTTCTGTGTGTTTAAATGGATGGGAACCTGGGGTGCCAGCATTATTGGCAAAAGAAATTTTCACTGATAGGACTGATCTTGAATAAGCCATGAAAAAGTTGGCTCAGCACATCATCTACAATCATGAGGCGATGACCAATTTGGCTATAACTCTCACAAAAGAGGATCAAGCTGCTATTGAGCTCCGTGCCCCTCCTCCTTTCTTCCAAGTATTTGTTTTAGCGATTTATTATCACAATTGTATCACCCCTATAATTGAGAAGCTCGGGTCCAACTTTGAAGGCCCTTTTGTAGTCACTTACAAGCAAGGAGATGAGTACTCCATCGAATCCCTTGCTACCAGAGTTACTATTAATCAAGTTTATGGCTGGTTCCTATAACCCTATTCTCCTCCCAACATTCTTGAGGGGGTGATGTCGACATTTGCTCTCTCAGCTACAAGATAAGAATGTTGTGGGTTCAAATTGGCCAAGAAGGGGTAATGTCAGACATTTATTAGTCTGTGATAAGGATACCAATTTTAATATAAATAATTAGGAAATCGGCCAAAAGACCCTGGTCAATCCTTGATGGAACCCCGCTAATTGGGGTAACACTAGTTCAAATACCTTGCTGGCAATTAATGGGAAGTTTATCAGTCAAATTACTCTGAATTCACGGTGGAATATGGGACGTTCATCAGAGGATCTCCCCAGCCCCTACTGTCCCAAACCACCACCTACATGGGGACCACCCCTTTTATAGGTGTGGCGGGATCCCAAAGGTGAAACTATTTTTTGAGAAAGGGGATTGTCTTATATATATTAAGTCATTACCCCATAATTATGTATTACCCAAAACAATTCCCCATTCATCGTTCCACCTAATAATAGCAAGTATTCTGCACTTTGATAGTTTAACTTCACACATTTCCTTTTTTTAGGCTAGTCTAAGATATTCTGAACTTATTATTAAATTTCCCTCAAACCTTAATACAGTTAAATACCAAATGATCTGAGATTGAGAGGGACGTTATTTATCTTATTCCTGGTGGCGCAAACAAAACTTTAACACCCATATTTATCAAGTTTCTAAACTTTGGTTATATATTATATTAGTGGTATAAATACCCTATTGCTGGATTTTGGCAATTCATGCACCAAGCGAGCATCTCCCAAGGCAAAATCCAACATCACTATCCAAATTTCGATAAAGAGTTTGTCATGCAGATGGATGCATCTCTTTCCGCTGTAGGGGCGGTCCTATCCCAAAAGGACGATGAGGGGAGGAGCACCCAGTTGCATACTGCAGTTGGAGCCTGAACTGCCAAAGATGCTAGTATACTGTGACCAAGCAGGAGTTCTTAGTGGTAATCTATGAGTATAAGCAATTTAGGTTATATTTGCATGGAATGGAGTTTAAAGATGTAACAGATCATGCTTTGTTACGTTGGTTGCATAATTTCAAGGAGCCTGAAGGGCGTCTAGCCCAATGGGCTCTCAAACTGCGGGCTTACGACTTTGATACCCTCCACCAACCTGAAGAAAAACACCAGAACGCCAATTGTTTATGAGATTACCAACAATTTGCCATCACAGCAGATCTGAGCAATGTATTGTACAACAAGATGCTTATAGGACAATATAATAATGAACCGCCACAAGTCATAAAGGTGTTAAATGAGATGCAAGCTAATTACTTTCAGCAGAATGGCGAGTTGTACGAATGGATTGGAGATCCTATGGTAAACTTTCCGTGACTCACGCACAGCTAAGCATTATTATGAGCTCACATAAGGAAGATGTACATGGTGAAGTGAGTAAGTCTTTGGAATTTTTGTGCTCAAAGTATTAGTGGGAAAGCATGAATTTAGACATGCTTGAAACAATTTTTGTTGCCATCAGTGTCAAGTGGAAAAGCTGTTCCGCCAGAAGACCTCCTATTGCTTTGTGAAACCAAATTTTGCTTTGCATATGGTTTCCATTGATGTCATAGGGCCCCTGCCAAAGGGAGCAAACTGGTCCAATTACATTCTGGTGGTAATTGACCACTTGTCCAGGTGAGTATAAGCATGAGTAATCCAGGATTTGGGGAGGGTCACAGTGGCCAAGTTCATGATGGAATGTATAATCCAGCAACAAGGCTTTCCTCAGTTTGTCCTTACTGATAATGGAATCAACTTTACCTCCCACATCTTTCCAAAGCTAGATGAGCTTATGGCCATCCGCGGGGTTCTGATGACCACATATCACCCTGAGTCCAAAAGTATAGTTGAACGAGTAATGGAACCTTAGTGAACATACTCCAGCAATTAGTAATGGATCAACCTTCAGATTAGAGTCCCTTCTCTCCACAGCCATATTTTAATACAACATTAGTTATCACCATGAAATAAGGAAAATTCCCTTCCAATCACTATACAGATAGAACCCAGCACTACCTGTACCACTCTATGCTTGTGTGGAAGATACTGGCGGAATGGTTCCGCAACAAAACTTAACTAACCTGGAAAATACTTTAATCAAGCTGCAATCTGAAGAGTACTCTTTCAGCGTGGCCAAAAAAATAAAGAACAAGGCCTCCAATCAGATATGGCATAGCTGACTAGCCCATTACAAAGAAGAAGAGTAATTCTGTTTCATGACCAGAACAGGTTTGGTTGGAAGCATAAGTTGGCCAACATTTGGGTTAGTCAGTTTGAAATGATTGAGAAAAAAGGTATTGACGCCTACACTATTAAGGACCCCATGAGCAGTTGGATCATTAACTGAGTGCATTCAAAGTTCCTCCTGCTATATAAACAATATGAGTGTTGGGATTTGAGACAATGAACAAATCATATTCCCCACTTCCAAATTGAGCTATAACAAGTTGACTCTCGAACATATCTGAGAAAAAATGACTTCAGGATTCTCATCCCCACTTCATGAGTCACGGGGGTGGCGTTTCCACCGATTTGTTAAAGTTGGCGGCTAATTACACTGAGGATGCCCACAAGGTGGTCAATCTGGAAAACCAGGAAAGATACTGCCAGATGGGGCCACAACTATCCTCAAGGCACCGTGTCCCCACTCACCCTATAAATATTGGCACCTTTTAACCTGATAAATTATTTAGTATTATAACCATTTTTACGTTTACTTCAGGACCCTTTTGCAAATTTACAGCTTCAAGCCACCTTTGAACCTTGGCAACAGTCTAGAGAACTTTAATGTCAACAAACGTGGTGCTCACTACAGGTTGCTCCAGGATGTCCCAAGTGAAAGATCTATCACAGACAATGGGACTTACTAGCAGCCCTGAAGACCAATCCGCTGGTCAGTCAAGAAGCATTGCCCAATGGGTTAGTACCTCACAATACAAAATACCACATGCGCAACCTGAAAGGTTAGAATTCTGGGCCGCATTTCAGTTCTCCCTGCCTTTATTGATGTTAGTCAGTACCAACTTCAGTATGAGAACCTTAACAATGTTGTCCAACAATTAATAAATGGCATCTACTCCGTAGGTGCCCACTCCAGCCATTCCCATGTCTCTTCCATCCCCTCTACCGTGCAGGACCTCATGACTCGGCCCAGCTACCAGCAGGAGAACTTGTACTGGGTCTCAAATGCTACCTCCGCAACTTTGTTCACCCAGATATTCATCACCTACCCCAACTAGTTAGGTTGCACCATCAAGAGGTCTCCCAACAACTGGGGCTCACCCAGGCTCTGTACACTCACATCGTCAATTTTATAATGTGGCCTCCTCCTTTGTTCATGACAACCATGAGGCCATTATTGATAACTGATGTCTGATCAAAAAGGTCTGAGACCAAATTGTGGTGTTAGATAGCGGGATCTCTGGCTATCTTGAGGACCAGCTGCGTCAGAACGTCCAACATCTTAAGGGAACATGGAATCAGTGCCTCCTCCAAGTTGAGGATCTAGTACAATCTCTGCAACAACGCTATAGGGAGCTGGCCTCTTGTGACTACCCCTCCAGGAGTGAAGGTCTTGAAGAGCCTAAGGGGCTTAAGGCACCAAAGGGTGTGAAGGACCTAAAGGGCCAGAGGGTCTCTGTGGACCTCCCAGGCCCCCAGGTCCCTCAGCTCCCACCCCTCAATGGCCCTGAGGACCCATGGAGGAAGAATGTGATAGCAGCCTTGGCTGCCCTATGCGATCAAATTTGGGATGTAGCTCAGGGATGCAAACTCTGAGTGGATAATGTCCCCCTTGACACTAGGGTCCCCATTGACGCCCTGTTGGACAAAATGGACAACCTCAGTGCCTTCACCAAGCTTACCAAAACTCGCATCTCTAAGCATAAATAAACTTGTTGAGGGTTAAAGACCCATTTGACTACTCTTGAGAGCCAGCTTCACATTCAGGGCACTGACATTCAATCCTTAAAGGAGCAACTAGCAAATAGGGCTTCCGTTTCTCCCTTAACCAAAATTGGGATGACATCCAAGTAGACCTTGAGGGTCTACGGCGACAGCTAGACCAGCATGCCCCTTGTGACTATGCAGAAACTGATATCTCGGAGTCAGCGGCCATCCCTGGTATTAACACTCTTTCCACTCCAATTGTAACCAACTTTATACTAGCTTTAAATAAAGGTTCACCCCCGGCAAGGAGAACATTGCTTCCTTCCTGTACGCATGAGAGAGAGAGAGAGAGAGAGAGAGAGAGAGAGAGAGAGAGAGAGAGAGAGAGAGAGAGAGAGAGAGAGAGAGAGAGAGAGAGAGAGAGAGAGAGAGAGAGAGAGAGAGAGAGAGAGAGAGAGAGAGAGAGAGAGAGAGAGAGAGAGAGAGAGAGAGAGAGAGAGAGAGAGAGAGAGAGAGAGAGAGAGAGAGAGAGAGAGAGAGAGAGAGAGAGAGAGAGAGAGAGAGAGAGAGAGAGAGAGAGAGAGAGAGAGAGAGAGAGAGAGAGAGAGAGAGAGAGAGAGAGAGAGAGAGAGAGAGAGAGAGAGAGAGAGAGAGAGAGAGAGAGAGAGAGAGAGAGAGAGAGAGAGAGAGAGATGAGAGCTCCATGTAGGAGGCCACCAACCAGCAGAAGGTAAATAATATTCACCTCTGCCTAGATAGCAATTCCCAGGAGATCATGACCCCATTTGAAGGAGTGCAACACCTGGGAACAGGTCCGTACAGACTTAATCCAAGAGTTCAGCAGCAATCAAACCCTGGACAACCAAAAGCATGCGTTCATGGGTATCTGACTGAATAAAGGAGAAATTCCTATGGAGTTTGCCAGCTTATTTTACGCCCAAGCACAACCTTTAGTCGCTACAAATTGTATCACCCTTGATGATGCTATTAACGCCGTCATTTCTGCATTGGGATCCTACCCTGAGGTTCAGATGCATATGATTGGACAGACGAATGGGTAGCCTGCATTTGAGAGATCAAGGAAGCTCTTAACAAGATCTCTGCATCGTCTCCAAACTCTAAGGCTACATTTACAGGCTCCTCTAACCATCCTAGAGTCTATGTGGCCAAAAACTAGAAAAATCCTTGACCTCGATGCACTTACTGTAATGGTTTCAGACACAGTGCAAGACCTGTTGGAATAACTTACCAAGGAGGCAGAAAAAGGCCGTCAGCATGAAGGACGTGGTGCTTCATGCTGACATCCCTACCCAGCCTCAAGAATCCTCCATAACTTTAATGAACTGGGAGCTATCATACCTGGAGAAGTTTCAGTATCCAATAATAATAAAGAAATTGATACTGCTTACTCTTCTTCTGATGATTCTCACATGTTCCTCACATTACCGTACCAATTTGGAAGTTTAGTTACCAGAGTCGCCGTCTGGGTCCACAAGATTCCAGTTTTCGCCATAGTTGATAGTGCCTTCCCCATGAACGTCTTATCATCCAAGCTAATGAAGCGCGTTAAGATTGCTTCAGATTTTCCACATTATATGGATTATGGCACAGCTGGCCCTAAATGTACCCGATCTATAAGGGCTTATTCCTCACTACTGTTGTGGTTTGGAAAGCTTTCTGTAAACACCTCCGCTGTTGTGCTAGATAACCCTTGCTATGACCTGCTCCTCAGGACTAAGTTCATTTTAGACTATTCAGCAGTACTCCATTATGATGGTGGCTTTATATCCCTACTAGGGCATTAGATCCTCTGATCTTTGAGACCTCTTGAGATTCTAAAAACGAGGTCAAAGCCCAAGACTATCTATTGGTGAGTGAAGGCTGAATCAATCAGTTCAAATATCAAATTAGGGGCTCCTGAGTCTGACTGCCCCCTCCTGTTGTTGATGGGCAAAAGGGCATGCCAATCTACTTACCTAGGGCAACTACAATACCTCTGAAGTCCCAAGTCATTGCTGACACCCAGGTCCATATCAACATCCCCTCGGGATACCTATTGGAAATTCGAGGCCCAGACAACCTTCCACAAAGGAGGTGCTAACATCCTGGGATCCTAGATCCAGATTATGCTGGATCTATATCAGTATTGTTGGCCAACCTTACTGACAAACCCAAAAATAGTAGGTCTAATCAATCCTTCCGCCTATGTCCGCCTTCTACCAGTGGAGGCTATTGCTAATGTCCGAAGCTTTGAGGATTTAAGAGATTTCAGCTTGAAGACACCTACATTGGTCAGCCTGTTCAACACCAATATCAGCAAGGACTTCTTGGACGACCAACAACATGTAGTTTGAGAGTTGTTAAAGGAGTATTCAGACCTAATTTTGGCCTCACCTACAACTTTTGAAGATAAACAGAGTCCTACATCATGTGGGAACTGGGGACGCTCTCCCCTTCTGGTCCTGATCTTACCAAAAAAGCAAGGTTAAAGAAACCCAGGTGGCAGTGGAACACAAACAACTACTTAACGCCAGACTCCTGGTGCCATCGCGCAGCCCTAGAGCCTCTTTTTTTAGTACTAGATGGTCCCAACCCGAGGGGGATTGCCCTAGAGCCTCTTCTCTTCTAATAGTTTGGAAGAAGGACGGCAGCCATCAGGTGGTGATGGACTACCAATGACTCAACTCCATCACCAAGAAGGACAGCTATCCTCTGCCCAAATTGACGATTCCCTCCATCTGCTTACCAGATCCCAGTACTTTTCCGCCATGGACCTTGCCAGTGGATATTGGCAGGTTGATCTTGACCCTGAAGATCAAGCTAAGTGCATGCTCATAGCCAGTGAAGGACTATTTGAGTCCAAAAGGATACTCCAGGGCCTTTGTAACGCCCTGGCCACTTTTCACCGTGCCATGGACGGGATCCTTTGGACTTGAAGCTTTCATGCGTCCTCATCTTCCTAGATGGCATTACTTTCTTCTCAAGAACCTTTAATGGGAACATCAAGCATCTCAAGGGAGTCTTGAATCAGCTATGAGAGGCTTCTATAAAGCCTTAACCTTCGAAGTGCTCTTTCTTCCAATCCAAACTGGAGTTCCTGGGACACAAAGTTTCCAAAGAGGGCATCCAACCTATACCAGACAAGGTTGACGCCATAGAGAGAATGTCACGCCCCCAAAGCTTAAGTGATATCTAGGTATTCCTAGACATGGTGGGATATTATTGTCAGCTTATCCCCCGGTTTGCTGACCTACCAAGCCATTGTTCTAACTCCTGCAGAAGAATGTGCCGTTCAAATGGCGGCCTGAACAAGAACAGGCTTTTATGCCTTGAGTTCTGCTCTATGTACTAAACCCATTCTAGCCAACCCACGCTTCAACCAACCATTTGTTGTTTACAGATGCAAGTGATGTTGCCATTTAGGCTATTCTAGCCCAGCATGATGAAACCCAGGTCGAACATCCTGTGGCCTATTTTTAGTAAGATTCTTAGTAAAGCTGAATGGAACTACAGCATTACTGAGAGGGAGTGATTGGATGTCTTTCTAGACATCAAACATTTCCGGCCTTATCTCTAAGTTACTCATTTTATTATTGTTACAGACCACTCCTCACTCCAGTGGCTTCAGAAAATGAAGGACCCAGATGGACGACTAGCCTGGTGGGCTTCATGACTACTGAGCTATGATTTTACTATAGTACATCTTGCAGGCGCAATTCACCAAAGTGCTGACGGCCTCTCCAGGATGCTGGTGCTAGAAGCTTTGACCCCTGAGGAGGACTGGCTATATTATATAATAGGCCGACCTGAGAAATAAGAGTTGGAAACTCCCAAAGTCCAAGCTAAACTCCAAAGCATGACTCAAGACACTCAAATTGAAGATGAGCTGATTTACAAGGAGGTCAATAAGAAGTGGCTCCCTTATGTCAGCCCCTCCTCCCAAACTGATGTTATTCTGAGGGCCATTCTAATATGGGACATGGGGCCGTTAAGAAGACTAATGAGTGGCTGAAGTCACGATGTTACTGGGACCAAATGATAGAAACCATCTAAGAGGTCTTGGAGGCATGTATGACTTGCTGATCTCAAGACTGAGCCAATCCTTGATTCCAACACCAGTTGTCGCACTGACTGGGACCTTCAATGTAGTTAGCATTGATGTGGTGGGCCCTCTTCCAACTGGGTTGCATGGCCATAAGTATATAAAATATAACCGTTGACTACTTAACTAAGTGGGTTGAAGAGATTTTGGTCCCAGCTGACACTGTCAAAGCCACAGCTCTATTCCTAGTTGATCCGTTTTCACCCAGCATGAGTGCCCCCAAACCTTACTTTTGACAATGGGTTAAATTTCACTTCACAGGTAGTACATTAAATTACCTCACTATCTGGCACCACCCAGAGTTTTGCTGCCCCTTACCACCATTCTACTAAGGGGCGGTAGAGAAATCTAAAAGAACTCTTATTTCCATTTTACAAAAGTTGGCCACCTCAGACCTACCCATTGGAACCACTAACTACCCAGTGCTTTGCTTGCCTACAGGGTAAGCTACCACCAAGTCATCAAGATGTCCCGATTCAAATCCCTATATGGGCATGCATATCAGCTATCAAGTAGCATCCAGCCATTGCTTGAGACCTCCACAACTGAGAACTCCAAATTAACTATGAGGGCCTTAGCTAAAAAAATTATCCAGCTTCAAGCCCTAGCCACACAAGGCATCATCACCATTACAGAAAGAGAGACATCCTGATTTAATATTGGCTGACTTTCCTTACCAACTTTCCAATTAAGTGACCTTGTTCTCTTCTATCACCATCGACCTGCAGGCTGTTAAAATAAGCTAGATGTTCTTTGGTCTGGACCTTATAAGGTCATTCATAGGGTGAAGTCTGAGTACTTCATTACTAATATCAACCAAGGGACCGTGGTCAATTGGGCGCATGGTCAGTTCCTTTGGCCATATACCCCCTCTTACAGGATCTTGAGGGGGGCGTTGTTGGGATTTGAGATAATGAACAAATTAAATTCCCCAATTCCAAATTGAGCTGTAACAAGTTGACTCTCAAACCTATCTGAACAAAAATGATTTCAAAATTCTAATCCACAATTCCTGAGTCAGGTGGGGCGGCGTTTCCACCGATTAGTTCGGGTGGGCGGCGAAATACACTGAGAATGCCCACAAGGTGGTCAATCCAGAAGATGAGGAAAGATCCTGAACAGATGGGGCCACAACGATCTTTAAAGCACCATGTTTTCATTCACCCTATAAATATTGACATTCTTTAACATAATAAATTATTTGGTATTCTAACCATTTTTTCATTTCCTTCTTGACCCCTTTGCAAATTTTCAGCTTCAAGCCACCTTCAGACCTTGGCGAAAGTTTAGAGAACTGCAATGCTGACAAGGAGACTTAATGTCCAGTCAAATGGGGGCAATGCTGAGTTTCTGATATTACTGGACTATAAGTCTCAAATAGCTTTAACAGATTGGCTAAAAATTTTCAGCTACAATTTAATAATGAATTTATATTCTAGCGCCTTTCAATAAGGTGATAATGAGCACAGGATTGATAGTTATTGGATTGCCACCAAATAAGGTAACAAGGCAATGATAATTCATGAAGAATATTTAGTAGATTGCCACAATCTAAGCTGATAGTGAATTTAAGAATTATAGATTCTGCTTGGACCTCCCAGTCACAAGAATGGTCAATGAGGATATGGCGGCAAAGAATAGCTTAAGCAAAAGGATCAGTACCAACTAAAGTCGCTGATATAAGAAAAGATGAGAATGTTGAAGGAGGATAATTGTTTGTAGGTAGTAGGAAGCTGAGCAGAAAGAATATGCTATTAAAACTAAAAATAATTAAAGTGGTGTGGTCAAAGCAAATTGCTTCATATTTTATTACATTCTTTAAGTTTGTTTGAAGACTGACAATCTCCATATCTTCTTTCTGTTGCTCAGTGGAAACAACACTTTATGACCTTTCCGGTGTATCTCAACAATATCACCAAAATCATAACAGTAACTCTCCTATTCCTGGAGAGGTGAAGAGGATATAAAACAAAGAATCAGGGAACATACTACTAAAACAGATGGTACAAACAAATCAAATGGTGCCAACGTCTAAATGGCCTATGAATATTATATAGATAACGATAAAAATACCAAATAAACTGAGAAGATAATGACTTAGTTAGACTCAAGGAGAGGTTCATAAAAAGTTGGTAATTTGAGGTCAAGGAAAGTGAAGCATTAAAATATGAAGTGGTTTAGATTTAAAAAACAGTAGAATAGACTTTGAAGATAGTTTCAAAATAGTTATTGGCCTAATTCGTTGGATAACTCCAAACGGATTCTTACAAAAAAGCTGGCCTAAAGGATCATCTGAAAAGAATTTCAATAATGTCTTTATTAAGGGATTTGACTAGCAAAGAAGCTAGTCTAGCATGAATAACTATAAGGAAAATTAGGGGATGAAACATGGTTTTTTTGTTAAGGCGCTTAGCTATATTGAACTAATAAAAAATGATACCATAGCTTTTCTTTCTCGTAACAATCACTTTAGTTACTACAATTTGATTTGAACAGCAAATTTGGATAATAACACACAGGAAAGATGGGCGACTTTAATAAAAAATAATACAACATGGGCGAGCATTGCAGCAAGCGGTGCGCTTAACGGTGCAACTAAGGGCAAGAAACGCCCTGGAGGGGGACCAGGAACTCAAGCCATAAAAAAATCTCAAACTCAGACACCATCTCGGTTTATGGTATTTACTGTAAAGCACACGCAATACATGTACATTCAATTCAACCAACCTTTGTCATAGGTGAAACACGGGACATACTCTTCCTTGGGGATGAGTCACCAACCCTGTGGGAGAAAACATGTGAGGCACAGCCCTCACTTTTCCCGCACGCGGTGTACATAGCCACCAACAACATGGGCCACAGTTGGATCAATGTTGGTTTCAAAACAGTTGATGAAGCTGATGCCGCAGCAAAAATATGCGTGGAAATTGCCCTCCCTGAGGGCAAAAAAATTGTGCACACTGTGCGCACCAGATGGAACAAAGCAAAAACTTTGTTCATCTCCTTTGACTCGCTCCCCACCAACCTTCCTCATAAGGTAATTGAGGAGGAGCTCCGCAAAGGTCTTGTGGCCTATGGAGAAATCCAACAACTTGAATTACAGCGATTTTTCTTAATGCCTGACCTGTGCACGAGCAAAGCTATCACTGTAATCAACCCCTTCCCAGAAGTGGAAAGATTTATCCAGAATTCCCCACGCAGCAGAATTTCACTTCGCAGATGGGGGCCAGTCAGCTGCATTCTGAGTTACACCGGAACGCGCACCACTCATTTGCAACCACTGTGGCTCACTGGGCCACAAGGAACATGCATGCCCTGTAAAAGAGGGCTTAATGGAAAAGGATTTTTGTGAAGAAGCTATGGACGAAGATAATGAAAACTTCACCAAAATGACTGATGGCCGCCACCCATTCTGCTGGGGTGAAGATGGACTATACTCCATCGTGGACCCAGTTACAAGTAAACAGCGTAAAGCAGCACAAAAAGCCTGCAAGAGAGCAGCGGCTGAAGTGGCGGCACACGCAGAATCTGCCATTAACCACGGACAAATTCAGGAGGATATTTCAGATATTAACTGAACCAACCAATCAGAACAATATGCCCAGTTCGAAAATTTTCACAGTAACCAGACTGAGCCACAAAGCGTCATCAGTCATGCACATACTGAGGAACAATGCAACCGCAATTTGGGTGAAAATGTGGTGCACAATGCAACAAAGTTGAACCTCAAAAATATAAAATCCAATTTACAACCTGCATCAAATCAACATGACCTGTGCAGGAAAAGTTGATGCAAATGCAAAAAACCGCAATTTCCTTGAATCAATGGGTCAGATCAAGGGAACCAACAATGGCAGCAAAAGAGTTGGAGTACAGATGCGGAGCATGGCCAAAATGAGCCGCGGTGGGATAGGACCAGAGGGCCCTCCCAACCGCTCCTGAGGCGCCAGGGGACCTCAGTGTCAATAGGGACGTTAAATATCGCGGGAGCCAGGGCTCATACATCCCAAGCCAATAAGCTGGCATTCCTGAAAAAACCTCTTGTAGACATCTTGGCCATCCAAGAAACCCACTGCCTACAAGGGGAAGAAGAATCCTGGTCAACCAGGGTTGCACCATCACAATCAGTATGGACGTCTCACTGTGGGGTGATAGTCCAAAACAACAAAAAATTTAAAAATACAAATTCATCATCACACTTGCACGTTTGAGCCCTGGTAGCAACAATCACATGCCAAGATGAAATAATTTCATTAGCATGTATCTATGCACCATGCACTGCTACCAAGAGAAAAAAATTTTTGAAAAAATTTCTACTCTCACCCTCCCACCAGATATCATCATGTTAGGCGATTTCAACTGCTGGGATAACCCCAATACAGATCAATGGACTAATCCCAGGGGATACCCACCTGGACACATTGAATATCGCACAATGAAGGCATCTCTTGGCTTACAGGATGCTCTTCCCCCCAATTCACCAATCCTTCCACATATAAAAAGACCCAACATACGTGAGGGACTGCTCATATTGATGAGTCGTATTGACCACATCCTCATCCCACAATCCCACCACTCAAGAATCTCCTAATTTACAACAAAAAAGATCAATTTTTTGATCACTGATTAGTTACAGTGCAGTTACCGCCAACCCAATCCCACACACAGGTGTCGCCTTGGAGAAAGCTTCACCCAGAAAACATAAAATTGCCTGAGATATATGAATGGGTTGATAACAAGACTACAAACCCAGAATTCACAGCCCCATTCACTTCAGATCCCATCTGAACATGGGAAAATTTCAAAAAAGATTTATTCAACAAAATCCAACATATTGCATCATGAAAATACACCGCGGACACAGCCACAATCAAGTGTACCTTGGCAGAACTAGACCACCTGGAAATAAATACTCTGAGATCTGGCTATAGCCCTAATTGGGGACGCAAATGGGCAGAAATTTCAGCCTGACTTAACAATCTCATCTTTGAACACCAACACAGAATCAAAATATTGAACAAAAGTAAGTTCATAAAGGAAAGCAAAACCTGTTTGACATACTTTTTCTGCCAATTCCACTCCCGCAGAAACCAGCCCACATGCACACAGGTCCACAAGACCAACGGCACCGTGGCAACTGACCCTGAGGAGTTCAAGGCGGAAGTACACCACTATTACACCGAATTATATCGTGATATGCCAACAGATCCACAAAAAACTAAAGAATATATTCAAACTGCCAAGATACAAATACACCACCAAATTACAATATACTATCCCTTATCACATGGGAGGAGCTTTGGGAAACAATTCGCGGTGCACCACGTAGGAATTGCCCAGGGCCTGATGGGATACCCTACGAATTTTACAAAAAATATTTTCAACAAATCGCCCCCCTCCTATTGGCGTCAATGAATCAGAGTTTGTTGGAAACACGCCTATTACCAGGAGGCCATGAATCCTACGTTATACCCTTGTATAAAAAGGGTGACAAGTGGACCTGGCCAACTGGCGCCCAATTGCACTCTCCAACACTGACACAAAAATTCTAAAAAAAATTCTAGCAGCTAGATTAGGCGCGATTGCATCTGACGTCCTATCACCCAACCAGTTTGGGTTTATACCAGGGCGTTTAATGTGGAACAACATACACCCTGTTGCAAACATTTGCCAATCCAAAGCAACTGGTGCCCCGGTCTTCTTGGATCAGGAAAAGGCGTATGACCGTGTTAGCTGGCCATACCTAAAAGAATGTCTACATGCCTTCAAACTCCCACCAAGGTTCATAAAATGGGCGATGCTCCTAACAGAATCTGCAACCATGGCTGTATGCGGCCCTGGATTCCTAACAAACAATATCAAACCACACAGAGGGCTTAAACAAGGGGATCCCCTCAGCCCACTGCTATACAATTTCAGCTTTGACCCACTTCTCCGAGTAACTGACTTACATCTCATGGGGATAACCGCACAAGGACAACCAACAGTCAAGATACTGACCTTTGCAGATGACTGCATAGCAGGTATAGTAAACAATGAAGATGCCCAACAGCTGGAACACAATCTAGAGGAATACTCCAAGGTGAGCAATGCATCGCTCAACAAAAGGAAGACAGAAATCATCCTCTTAGGCAAATACACAAACAATTGGGCCACAACATCAGAACCTCACACCAACACTCGAAGTAAAAACCCAATTATATTACCCTTTGCAACACCTCCCACCACCACTCCTGTCCAACACCTTGGAATCTGGCTAGAATCAGGGGGATATGCTAATGAGACAATGGAAAGTAACCTGTTACAACGGGTATCCAAACGCGTCGCCTCCCTCAAGGGAAGAACCCCAGGATTAACAGGACGAGTTACAGTTGCTAACTCGCTCATCCTCCCAATACTGTGGTACCAGGCCCATGCGATATCCTTCTCACCTACCTTTATAACCTCAATTCGCGCGCTTATCCAGGGCTGGCTGTGGCCTGGCTCTCACCCTCCTATACGGATGGAAACACTATTTGGCCCACGCTCAAGCGGAGGCATGGGATTAATAGATTTAGAGAGCCATGCCAATCACATCCTAGGTACCTGGATAAAGGAAATCCTTGCTCCAGACCTCCCGCAACAACATTGGTCCAGAGCAGCAAGGACTAACTTTGCACAGGCGCTCAAATTAACCAATCCACATAGTCCACCCAGACTACTTTCATACCTTGCCAAGCACCCTACTGCAACGGGTCTACATGGAGCCTCCCCTCATTCCAAACATAACCTCCAAACTATCCGCTGTATGGGATGGACCATAGAGAACATGGGTACTATACAGGGAAGGGGACGACCCAGCCCCCAATTCAAATTAAGAAACCCTGAAAACCACCCCCAGAGGGATATGCTCGCAACAACCCCAAGCATAGCTAGGATAGAATACCTAGATATGCTGGACATTTTCCATGATTTAACCACACAGAAGGCAATGTGGAAAATGACACACCACCCACTCCTACAACCAAGGGTAAGAGCAAACGCCTGGCGCTGTTTGAGAAGGACCTATAGGACGGCGGACCGCTCCAACTCCCTCCACAAAACATGTGCATTATGTGGAGGGGAGGGATCCCTACATCACCGCCTAGAAACATGCCCTCCAACCAAAGCTATATGGCAGGAAGTCACACGCCTGCTCAAAATTTAAAACTAACAGGAATTCTCGATATCAAAGAGCATCTTCGCGCTCCAGATTGAGTCACCAATCCCATCTACCCTCCGCTCCCTAATAATACCCATTGCAATGTGGACAATACACACTATTACATTAGATGAGTTCAAGGGCACGGTCCCAACCATTCATGGGATTATTAACAAATTCCATGTCCACTTACTAGAGCACTTCCAAGCCTGGCTCTATGGATATATGAGACCAAGACAAAAAGCGCTCATAGAATCATGGTTCCCACTCTGGTTCCTCCACACAGACCCTTTCCTTCACACCTGCTCCATAGCAGGGGAAACCCCCTCGGAGTAGTGCACCAACCCCCCATACCTGGCAGTCCCGCTGGCAACAGGGGTAACTTGAGTACCCTGGGGTGCCCAATTTTTATATTTCTTAGTTATTCTCTTAGTTTCACATATATTTGGTAATGTCTGTCCCCTGGTAGGCTTACCTCGGTTAAATAAAAAAAGGATACCATCAATGGTAGTACTGAGAACTAGAATATGCTAAACCCAGGTTTTATATTGGGGACAAATATTGCCCATATTGATAATATTATATGTAAAATGTTTCTCCTTCCTTGTTCTGAAACTAATTATAATGACCCATTTTATGGGTAATATAATATAGATTCTTCAATGCTGTAAATGCAGGATTTAATGCATCACAAAAATCCATGGCACCAACGTGGGTATGTTTGGCTTCTATCCAGCTTTGATCCAAAGCATGTTTCAAGTTGGGTAAGGTAGCCAACTTGCACCCTTAGCCTTAGTTACATTATTCTAATACCTGCAATTTACACCAGCAATTATGTCATGAGTTATTGAGATATACAATTAAGCTCATAACATTACTTTTTTCTTTAATGTTTATTGATTAAAACTATTATTCCTTATAAATTATTTATATTTCCAAATTTAAAATTTTTTATTTTGACTTATTTTGTCTAAAACATTTAGTAACTATATAGCTACTTTAAAACTTTTCTCTCTCGTTGCAATCACTTTTTCAACAACATTCAATTCAATTCTGGTAAATAGTTTGATAATCTCACTGAGGAGATTAGTTGGCGCCCATGTCGGAGAGCAGTTGGGCAAGTATGATCAAGGGCACAGGTGTTGGCCCCACATCATCCAAATTTTGCAAATGCCCCGGCAAGCCCAGGGGATTAGATAAACTTCATAAAAAACCGGCGGTAACCATTTCTACAGAAATTTTAGCTTGGAAAGAGCGATGAAGCCAGTACATCAATATGCCACACTCCCAATCACTCTCATAGGTGGAACACGGAGTATGGGTATTCCTGGATGTTCAGCAGATGGCGCTTTGGGAGAGGTTTTGTGGGGATGTACACACTCATTTCCCAAATGCAGTGTACATCGCACCTCATTCCATGCCATGCGGCTGGCTGGATCTAGGCTTCAAGAGTAAAGAAGCTGTGGATGAAGCTGCAACAGTGCACGTTGTAGTAGACCTCCTGGACAGTCAGTGAGTCATTAAAACTAAGCACACCCATTGGACAAAATCAAATCAAATTTTTATAACTTTCAACTTTCTGCCCACTACGGTCAAATGCACTGTACTCAAACAACACCTGAAGGCTGGGCTCGCCATATACGGCGAAATACAATCCTTTGTAGTGCAGAGCTTTACACTAATGCCAAACCTGTGCACAGGAAAAGCGATTGCAGTCCTAACCCCAGATGAAGGGATAGCAAAGGATCTGACCCAAATACTGCATGCCACTTTTGTCAACATTGAGGGGCATGCCACACACCCTTTCAGGGTCACTGTGGATAACGCACCTCCCATCTGTGCTTTCTGTAGCACTTTTGGCCACGGGGCCCACACCTGCCCCGCCAAGGAGGGCATTACATATCAAGAGTTTCCCTCGGATTCAATGGGTGGAGGATAAGCCCACTATGAACTGACCTCCAATACAAAGGCAGCCTTCCCGTGGGGAGCGCAGGGATGCTACATCATAGTAAAGCCAATATCCACTCAAGAGCAGAAGAAGGCCAAACAGGCCCGCAAGGCGGCAGCCAAGGAGGCACAGCCAAGACCGCTTCTGCTATCCTGCCCTCCCAGCTCCAGGAGGACATTGAGACTTTTGCAGTGGAAGCAGCTCGCAAATCCCTTGACCAATCAAATTGGGACACCCAAGCCAATTGGGTCCCCAAGCTGAACACCCACTGGGGGAGTCAATTTCACCTGACCAATGTGCCCAAGCATCGATTGGGACCAAATCATTCACCAACTTTCTTGCTGATAATCCACCTCCAAGAGATGGTGCATTACAAATGTACGCACCACAAAAATCTCGTCTCACTTGGGGAAAAAGCGAAGGAAAAAGCCAAAGTGAACCCAACTGCTAAATCTACCCATACCGTCAATTACACAGTCACATCACATACCCAGGGCGCCACCAAGCGCCGTGAAAAAAATGAGGAGGCTGAAGGGCTCAGGTGCCCTTCCCCTTGCACCTAAGATGCAATGGGGGGAGCCTTTACTTTAGGGACGTTGAACATTGCTGGACTCAAGGCCTCACCATCCCGGGCTAGGAAACTGAGTTTTTTACAACAAAATTTACATGCGGACATCCTGGCCATTCAGGAAACCCACTGTCCACGCAGTTATGAGGAATCATGGGAAACCATGCTCCTCCCTTCTCTCTCCTTCTGGTCTGAGCACTGTGGGGTGCTAGTTTAAATGAACAAAATTTTTTAAATTTATATCATCAGAATCCTTTATTTAATGGCCAAGTCCTCATTGTCACTTTTTCGTGGAACAAAAAAGTGCATGCCATTGTCAACATTTACACCCTGAACTGTGCACGAGAACATCAGGAATTTTTCCCATCAGCCAATTCAATTCCATGCCCCCTGACCCTTTCATCATTGGCGACATGAACTGTTGATTGAGCCCATCCACAGACCACTGGACCTCATCACCTTCACCACAGGGACACGTAGAGCTCCACATTCTCAAAGCCACCCTAGGTCTGGTTGATACTTTGCAGCGTCATGCTCCACTACTCAAAAACACGTCACGCCCCCATGTCCACAACAACCAGTTAAGGTCCATGTCCCACATAGACCTTAACCTCACGCCGTTGAAATTTTGTACCCAAATTTCCCATTTCATCATGATGAATATCAATTTCTCCGACCACAGGATGGTATCAATCTCCTTCCATTTATCTAACCCAGCAGCTTGGGCTCCAAAATGGTGCAAACTTCACCCAGCTGAAATTGCGTCACCAAGATTTTCCTTGTGGGTGGAATCTGTGACTGCGGCTCCAGAGTTTATCAAACCGTTTTGTGCTGATCCAATTTCCACTTGGTCTACCTTCAAGGCGAGCACAATCCGCCAGGCTCGCCACCTTTCCTCCCACTGCTCACGGTCCACCTCAGCAGTCATTTCGCGCACTCTGGCAGAGTTGGCCCACCGTGAGTCCTACGTCCCAGCTGTGGACTACAGCCAAGTTTGGGGTCACAAGTGGGTGGAAGTAGCCGCGCACCTTAACGCACTAGAGAGACAACACAGTCATCATCTTTGTTTTCAGTACAGAGCTAAACATATTTCAGTGGGAGACACATGCTCTGCTTACTTTTTTTTGAAAATTCTTTGCACCATGCCAGAGCTTGGCCTGCACACAGGTGCAAAGGCCAGACAATTCTGTAGCGGATATTCCAGCTGAAGTGGCAATCCAAATACAAAACTATTACTCTGAGTTGTATTGATCTGAACCAATTCAGCTGGCCAAAATGGCAAATTTTATCAATAGTGCACACATCTGCACCATTTCTCATTTCCTGGAGTTGATGAATTTGATTACTCAGGACAAACTCTGGTCTGCCATCCGCAGTGCACCGTATGGGAAATGCCCAGGACCAGACGGCATTCCTTATGAGTTCTATAAGAAGTATTTCAAGGATTTATCCCCATTGCTGCTTGCCTCTCTTAACCAGAGCCTCTTGGAAACGTGCCTCCTACCAGGAGGACAAGAGGCCTACACCATTACACTATTCAAAAAAGGGATAATCTGGACTTGGCCAACTGGCGCCCCATTTCTCTCACCAACACTGATAATAAATTTTTAACTAAAAATCATGAATAACCGTCTAGATGCTTACTCTGCTCTCATCTCCCCTGAACAATTCAATTTAATACCCAGAAGGTCGATTTGGGACAACATACACACCAAAGCCAACATCTGTCAGTCCACGGCCTCTAGTAACTTGTATTTTTAGACCAACAGAAGGCCTATGATAGAGTGAACTAGGACTACCTCAGGGCCTCCCTCCACCAGTTCTGCCTACCCCCTCGCTTCATCAATTGGGTGATGTTGCTAACAGAATCTGCCACAATGGCTGTGCGTGGCCCTGGCTTTCACACAGATGTAGTCCGCCCTCAAAGGGGCCTACTCCAAGGGGACCCTCTTAGCCCACTTTTGTATAACTTCAGCCTTGACCCACTTCTTCAAAACATGAATGTCCGCCTTACTAGGATCCATGTGTAAGGCCAAGCCCCCAGTCAAAATGTTGGCATTTGCTGATGACTTTGTGGTTGGGGTGTCTAACAATTATGATGCACGCGCGCTTGAAGCTATTATCCAGGTTTACTCCAGGTTAAGTAATGTTGAACTTAACGCCTCCAAAATCAAAATCATCTCCTCAGCTCGTGCCAATCCCGTTGGTCACCAGCACCCCAATACTAACTGCTTCAGCAGCTAGCTCACAGGTTCGCTTGCTCCACCCACCCCTATCACCCAACTTGTGCTCCCTTTTATACCAAGGCCCACTGCTGGTCCAGTACGCCATTTGGGGGTGTGGTTGGAGGCTTGCGGGTACCCCTCATTGGTGATGGAAAACCATATTCTGGACAGTGTGACAAAACGCATAGCTTCCCTAAGAGCCCATCAGAATTCCCTTACCAGCAGAGTAGTACTAGCCAACTCTATGCTCCTCTCCAAAGTTTGGTTTGGGCCCACGCCATCGCTTTCTCCCAAGTTTCAACTCACTTTATGCCCTTCTGCAAGGGTGGCTTTGGTTGGGACGCCCACCGCCAGCGCGATTTATATCATGTTTGGCCCTCGCCATAATGGTGGTATGGGCCTGCTCAACTTTGAAGCCCATGCTGCCAAAATTTTAGCACCTGGATCGCTGCCATTACCAACCATGCAATTTCAGCCCAGCACTGGTCCCGCGCAGCCCGCTCTAACTTCTCCCATGCCCTGGGCCTCACCAACCCGTCCCACCACCACTCTCTGTTGAATTATCTGGCTTCCCATCCTTCAGCAGCGGGCCCACATGGGACATCACCCCACTTCAAAAGGATCCTCCTCTCCATGCGGAGCGCTGAGTGGAGGATTCACATTTGTGGGCACACAGCCCAGAGGGGGCGCCCCTCTCCTCAGTTCACCCAGGAGGTACAGGGACTTCCCATTCTGAACGGAGTGATACCCATGAGGCCCCATACCTTGTACAGGGTGGACTACCTGGACATGATGGACATCCCCTATCCCCTTGATACCCAGAAAGCCATTTGGAAGTACGCCCATCACCCTCTTTGCAGCCTCATATCTGCTCCCATGTGTGGCGCTGCTTGAGACAGGTATACTGTACTGCCAAATAATCTAACGCTTTGCACTCATCCTGTGTCATATGTGGCCAGTACAGAATGCTGTTTCACCGCCTGGAAATGTACCCACCATCTATAGAGATATGGCGTGAGGTGCAACATCTACTTTGCCAAGATCAGGCACAGCCCTTCAGTCTGTCAGGGACATGTTTGCTTTATCAATGGCCTCCCCTCTCCCACCCTCCCTTCATGCCTTGGTGGTCACAATTGCCATGTGGACTATCCACACGATTGTCTTGGATGCCATCTCAGGCCCCACCCCCACCCTCCAGGAAGCTGTCCGCTGGTTTGGTCACACTTAGTGGACCACTTTCAAGCGTGGATGTTTAGATACCTCCCACCACGTCGCCGCCAGTTGGTCTCATCCTGGTTCCCAGTTTGGTTCATCAAATCAGACCCCTTCCTACACACATGCTCAATAGTGGTGCCTGCCCCTATACACGTGACCCCCCTCCCAGTCTTGGTGTTCCCGCTAGCAACAGGAAATAGCATTAGCTTATCTGGGTGTGCCCTCCTCTTGCATGAATTTTGTTTTCTGTGGTGTCTTATTAGAAGTGTCCGTCCCCTGGTTGGCCTTCCCCACAATAAATAAAAATAAACTATATAGCTACTTTATCCTATTGGTGTGGTATATTTGTCCCAAGGTTAGCCCACCTCAAATAAAAATTAGTATTATATATATAGCTAATTTATGGTCACTAGACTCTTCTGACTATTATATTATATTTAGCAAAAATTCCTTTGTATAAATTTTTACATTTTGTGTGGGTGTAATTGAATTAATTAATTAATTTAGTGGTGCACATATAAATCAAAAGTGGATGGCCACAAGCCAATATTAGGGTTGATGAAACGATAGTAGAAAGAACAAATCGCTGATTACATAATATGATTTACTACCATCTAGTACTAAAAAATAATATAATTTACTGAAGGATATACTTAAAGAAATCAGCGTTCAGCAGTTTAATAAAGCTTGTTATTTAGGTGGGTCAATCTGAGGACATTACCTTAATAACTAATGGGATTAGAGGGGAAATTGAAATCAGTGAGAAAAGAGGATAAATCTTAGTTTACCTCCATATGCAGCATTATGATAGGCCAAGAACTTAATGTGCAACCTTGGTATTTACTGTTTTAGTTTAACTAATTGATGCACAGCGCTAACACTGGTTAAAATTGTCCTCTACCTAAGGTTCATCTACTGGGATCAAACTTGTGGAGGCAATTGTCCAGTTTATTAGGCTTTAAGTTACTATGATACTTGTAGTTCTTTCACTAAAACATTATTAAATTTTAAATTTATTGCGGGGAAGGCCGACCATGGGACGGACACTTCTGAATATGACTCAGACGAGACAAAAGTTAGTACCAGGTGAGGCACCCCAGAGAAGCGATGCTATCTCTTGTTGCCAGCGGGAACGCCACTTATGGGAAGGGGAGGGAACGTGTGTAGGGGGCGTAGCCACTATTGAGCACGTGTGGAGGAAGGGGTCTGCTTTGATGAACCAGACTGGGAACCAGGAGGAGACCAGCTGCCGGCGACGTGGTGGGAGATATCCAAACATCCACGCTTGAAAGTGATCCACCAAATGAGACCGGAATCTGTGGACAGCTTCAGGGAGGGTGGGGATGGATCCGGCGATGGCATCCAAGACAATCATGTGGATAGTCCACATGGCGATTGCAACCACCAGAGCACGAAGGGAGGGTGGGAGGGGGAGGCCATTGATGAAGCAAACATATCTCTTGACAGACTGAAGGTATGTGTTTGATCCTGGCCTAGCAGACGTTGGACTTCGCGCCATATTACTTTAGAGGTGGGGCACTTCTCCCGGCGGTGAAACAGCATTCCATACTGGCCACACACGACACAGGATGAGTGTAAAGCATTAGAGCGCTCAGCTGTACGATACACCCGCCTCAGGCAGCGCCACACATGGGAGCGGACTTGAGGCTGCAACAGAGGATGGTGTGCGTATTTCCAGATAGTCTTTTGGGTCTCAGTGGAATAAGGGATGTCCATCATGTCCAGGTAGTCCACCCTGGATAGGACTTGGGGTCGAATGGGGATCACGCCATCATGGATGGGTAGCCCCTGTGCCTCTTGTGTGAACTGAGGAGAGGGGCGGCCTCTTCGGGTTGTATGTCCACTAATATGAATCTTCCACTCTGCGCTTCGCATGGAGAGTAGGATTCGTTTGTAGTGGGTTTTGGTCCCGTGAGGACCTGTGGCTGATGTGTGTGATGCGAGGTATTTCATCATGGAGTGGGGGTTTGATGGATTGTTGAGGCCCAAGGCTCGGGAGAAGTTGGAGCGGGCTGCGCGGGACCAGTGTTGGGATGGGAGTGTAGGAGCAGTGACGGCCGCAATCCAGGTGCCTAGGATCTTGGCGGCATGGGCTTTGAAGTCAAGTTGGCCCATGCCACCATGATGATGAGGGCCAAACATGACCTCTAGCCTTACTGGTGGAGGGCGGCCTGACCAAAGCCAACCTTGTAGCAAAGCATACAGGGATTTGAAGAAGCTTGGGGAGAAGGGGATGGCGTGGGCTCCAAACCAGACTTTGGATAGGAGCATAGAGTTGGCAAGAAAAACCCTGCCGGTGAGGGTAGTAGGGTGGGCTCTGAGAGAGGCGATTCGCTTCGTCACGTTGTCCAGTATATGGCCCTCCATTACTGCTGACGCGTATCCTCCTGCCTCCAACCACACGCCCAGATGGCGTACCGGTCCTATGGTAGGTCGCGGCACAAAGGGGAGCACCAGTGGAGCGGTGTGTTTTGAGTTAGTAAGGCGTGGACTTAGGCGAGCAGCTGGGCTGGGTTGGGAACTACTTGCTGGGGCCCAGCAGTTCTGAAACTGACCAAGGAGGATGATTTCAGTTTTGGAGGCGTTCAGTGCCGCGTTGCTTACCCGGGAATATTCCTGGATGAGGGCTTCAAGCGCGCGTGCATCTTTGTTATTAGACACCCCCACCACGCAATCTTCTCCAAATGCCATCATCTTGACTGGGGTTTGGCCTGGCACATGGACCCCAGTGAGTTGGGCATTCATATTTCGCAGTAGTGGGTCAAGGCTGAAGTTGTATAAGAGTGGGCTCAGGGGGTCCCCTTGTCGCAGGCCCCTTTGAGGATGGACTACTTCCATTAGGAAACCTGGGCCGCGCACGGCCATTGTTGCAGATTCCGTGAGCAGCATCACCCAGTTAATGAAGCGGGGAGGTAGGCGGAATTGTTGGAGGCAGGCCCTAAGGTATTCCCAGTTTAAACTATCATAGGCCTTTTGTTGGTCCAAGAATACAAGTGCCCCAGAGGCTGTGGACTGACACACATTAGCCACAGAGTGCACGTTATCCCAAATTGACCTTCTGGGGATGAAACTGAATTGTTCTGGAGAGATGGTGGCAGATGCTACAGTCCCTAAACGGTTAGCCATGATTTTTGTTGAAATTTTGGTGTCTGTGTTTGTTAGAGAAATGGGGCGCCAGTTGGCTAAGTCTAGCCTATCCCCTTTCTTGAAGAGTGTGACTGTAAAAGCCTCATGTCCTCCTGGTAGGAGGCGCGTTTCCAATAGGCTTTGGTTGAGTGAGGCTAGCAGCAATGGGGATATGTATTTAAAATATTTTTTGTAGAACTCATATGGAATGCCATCTGGGCCTGGGCATTTTCAGTTTGGCGCACCACGAATGGTAGTCCATAATTTGTTTGGAGTAATTAAATTCATTATTTCTGGGTATTGGAAAATGGTGCGGATATGAGCTCTGTCGAGAAATTCTGCCATTTCGGCCAGCTGAATTGGTTCAGCTTTGTATAACTTGGAGTAATATCTTTGAGTTTTGATTGCCACTTCAGCCCGGTGTGTCCTTGATAGAATTATCCAATCTTCGCACCTATGCACAGGCCACGCTCTGGCGTGGTGCAAAAATATTTTTGAAGAAGTATGCGGTGCACTTGTTGCCTTTAGTGATGCGTGTGGCCCTGTATTGGATACAAACCTGATGTTCGTGTTGCCTTTCAAGTGTGTTGAGGTGGGCTGCTGCCTCCGCCCACTTCTGGCCCCATGCAGGGCTATATCCTGAGGCTGGAATGTTGGACTCCAAGTGGGCCTTTGCAACTGTGATATGTAAGTGGTATGTTATCGAGACCAGTTGGTGGTTGGAGAATTCCATTTTTGTTGTTTTGAAGTGGGAGATGTGGGATTAAAATTCGCCGGCACTAGAATAAGGTCAATGCGGGTCATGGACCTTAATTGGCCATTGTGGACGTGGGGACACATCATGTTTTTGAGCAGTGGGGCATGTCATGGCAGCGCATCCATTAACCCAAGGGTGGCTTTTAGAATGCGTAGTTCTACATGACCCTGTGGGGCGTGGGGTGAGGGCGGCCACTGGTCCATTGGTGAGGTTAGCCAACAGTTCATGTCGCCAATAAGGAAAGAATTGGGGGTAGCGGGAGGGATTTGACCAATGAGAAAAATTCCTGACACTCTTGTGCACCGTTTGGGGCGTAAATGTTGACAATTGTGTGTGCAACATTGGCCCATGAGAAGGTGACAACGAGCACTCAGTCATTTAGGAATGTTTCTGAAGATGTAAATTTGAAAAAATTGTTTTTCCAAATTAGCACCCCACAGTGCTTTGACCAAAAGGATAGGGATGGTAGGAGCATTGTTTTCCAAGCATCCTCGGAACCTCATGGACAGTGGGTTTCCTGGATGGCCAGGATATCCACGGGTAAATTATTTTGTAAAAAACTCAGTTTCCTAGCCTGGGATGGGGAGGCCTTGAGTCCGGCGATATTCAGCATCCCTAGAGTGAAGGTTTCCCCCATCACACCTTAGGTGTGAGGGGGTGGGCCCCCTGGCCCACCAGCCTCTTCCAGGTCCCCATGGGCTTTCACAGCAGCGTGGGTATTAGCAGCAATGCTATCAGGGTTTTTGTTAATTTTTGTGGAAAGAGTCGCGTTGGCTTTGGCCTTTGCTTTTTGTTTTCCCAACGTCGGACGAATTTTTTGCGGTGTGGATAAGTTTGGTGCACCATCAAGTGGGGCAAAAAAAATTTTTTTGGTTGGGATAGGTCCCAAGTCGGTTTCAACCGGGGCTTGGGTGCAGCAATTGGGTGAGATTGAATCTCCCATTGGATCCTCAGATTGAGTGGCCCGTTCAGCTTGGGCCTCCCAATCTGATTGGGTGATGGATTCCCGAGTTGCTTCCGCCGTGAAGGTCTCCATGTCCTCCTGGCGTTGTGAGTGTGGGATGGTGGTGGTGACCTTGGCCGCTTCCTTGGCTGCGGTCCTACGGGCCTGCTTGGCTTTCTTCTGCTCCTGCGGGGAGATGGTCACTAAAACATTATTAAAAGCATACAAAATATATAAAAAATAACGTTTGATATAAAAACTGAATACTTTTAATTTTTGCAATACTAATCTATATTTTTAAAGTTACTATTATTAAAAAAATGAAATAGAGAGACGATGTAAAAAATGTAAGAATGAGCACATCTTTCAATTAAACAAGCAATAATATAAGTTATTATCAAAACTAAATTCTTCACTAGTATTGTACATACTTAATTGAGAAATTATCAGCAAAGTGTTATTTTTAAATTAAGATGATAAAACTAAAATATCTTCTTTTTCATATAGTTCAAAGAAATCTTTCCACATAATTCTATGTAAAATAGATTGCTTTATATAATAGTACTAGTTATTAAATTAGTTTAAAATATAGAAATTTGATATACTTTAACTAAAATTAATAAACATAATATACAAATCATTATTTTTACTATAAATAATACTATGAAGTTTTTCCAAGTTAGTATATAAAAGTAATGCATAAAGATAATGACACACCAGTATGGCGCAAGACTTATAAAGTTTCCATTATGAAACAACTTACTGTGGATAATTTTAAAAGACAACCTGACTTTATTAAAGATAAAATAAGTTGAAACCAAAATATAGAATAGAAATCTGAACTAAAAACGTTTTAAGTGCTGGAGCATGATAGATCTTATTGGATTGTTATCTGAACCTGTATTCTTTTACATTTTCATGAAAAGTCTGTTGTAATGTCTGCTATGAACTTATCTTCTTTATTTTTACTTGAGGTGGGCTGACCTGGGACAATACCGCACCAATGAAAGGGATTTGAATTTGTTGGAAAGGAGGATAAAACCCAGAAAACCTCCATGCGTGGTGTATGATAGGCCAGGAACTCTATGGACCGCCTTGCTATTTGCTATTTCAGTTTGGAGCATTGGTGAGTAACGCCAACACAGTCATAATTGTCCCCTACCCAAAGTTATCTACCAAAATCAAACTCAGGGAGGCAGTGGTAGATAATCCATATTCTAACACTGGGATATCCTCCCCTTAATTGATTTAAATTTATTGCAGGGAAGGCCGACCATGGGATGGACACTTCCAAATATGACTCAGACGAGACAAAACTCAGTACCAGGTGAGGCACCCCAGAGAAGCGATGCTATCTCTTGTTGCCAGCGGGAACGCCACTTATGTCCTCCCCTTAATTGATATTCTTTAGATATATCCAATAAGTCTATTAAAGATGTAAACTTTGTTGTGTGAAAAATATCATAGTAACATTAGGGAGAGCATACTCCTTTTTAACCCTTAATTTCTTTCATCTGAAATTTTTAAGTTCCTAAGATCCTTTATACATTTAACAATATTTAAAATTTAAGTACTAAAATCTTTTTACTTTCCATAATACTCAATTATTTTTATCTGAAAATTTTTATGACCCTAAATTCTTTTATTTTTAGCACTAGGCTGTCCCAAACTAATGGGGGTATATATTAATCTGCCCTAAGTTCCTTTATCCATATAACAATCACTTTTAAGAATTAGGTATTAAAACCTTATTATTTGAATATAATTTGGTTTAAACTATCATTTTTATCATGAGATGTCTAAATCTAATTTGTCCTTAATAATTTACTTGACAAAAATAAGGCTAAAAATCTTGCTAGGCCCCAAACTAATGGGCTATGCAATGAATGATAATTGTGATATCTGAAATGCAGATAACATTTTAAATTTAAATCTATCTATAGTCTGGAGCCTTTATGACATCTTTCTTTTATATTTTACTTATAAATAGATATTTTAAGCCCAGTTAGTCTCACCATTTAAATTATCCTTTTTATAGTTAGGCTAAGCTTAAGATTTTCATTAATAACTTTAACAGTTTTTAATTATTTTGAATTCACTATCAGACAAGGTATAATGATTGAAAATGTCCCAGTTTAAAATAACCATTTTGCCTTATAACTGAAACCATTTTATAGCATTGCTCAATGCCCAGAATGCAGCTGGAAATTAAAGTAAGCATTAAATTTAATGCAACAAAAAGACTTCACCTCATATTAAGAAAATTTAAATAGAAACATGATAGGTTTGTAAGGTGATATCTTAGAAAAATCTTTTTATTAACAAAATAAACAAATGTATGGTGAAATGCCATGTGAGCTGGGGAACCATGAGCATGACACAAAAAAGACAAGGTAAGATTAGGGTGGCCATACCCCAAATGCCTCAGTTTTGTTGACATGACAAGATATATAGTGCTTAAGAACCTCGAGTTAAAGCTAGAGATTAAAATAATGAACTTAGACTTTAGATTGCATAGGCTCAACTTTTAGATCACCATTACATAGAGACCCTCATGTACCATTGTTTAGTCTTTTTTAGGTTTAATGATGGCTCAGAAGGAGCACAGTTCAGCACCAAGCCAACACCAGCTGAGAGTTCTAAAAGTGTTTTACAGAAGTTGGAAAATTAGAAACCCAAGCCAAAGTGCAACATTTAAGTACCTCATTATATTGATGAGGCCCCAACCATTGAATATAAAGACAATGAAAGAAGACGTCAAAAATTTTCTTATGAAAAACATTCAAATTACTATTTTTAGATATCTATAGGATGTAAAAAACTACAAACAGAGTGTAAGTATCTTATAGAGATTATTTATAAGTAGAATATAAGTATAGACTTAATTTCTATTTTACTTAAATTATATGAAACTTTCACATAATATAATTAATCTTTGAAATCTAAGCTACTTAGAATACTCAATGAATCTAGTGTTATATTAGTTATCAATGGGATTTTATCTTAACCAAACTAACAGAAATAACTTTAGATTCTAACTTTTAAATTTTAAAAATTTTTAGAAATTTTATTTGGGGAAGGATGACCATGGGATGGACACTTCCAAAAAGAATTACAATCAAACGCTAAGAAACACAAGAGGCACCCCATAGGAGCCAAGGCTATCTCCTGTTGCCAGCAAGAATGCCAAAGGAAGGAAGAGGGGATCCCTGAGAAGAGGCTTGAGCCACTACAGAGCACGTGTGAAGAAAAGGGTATGAGGTGAGGAACCATACAGGGAACCATGATGAGACCAGCTGGCTTCGGCGGGAAGGCAAATGGTTAAACAACCAGGCTTGGAAGTGGTCTGTAAGATGAAAATGGAAGTGACGCACAGCTTCCCAGAGGGTGGAGTATAGTTTAAAATGGCGTCAAGGACAACTGTGTGTATCGTCCACATAGCAATCACCACAACTAAGGCGCAGAGGGAAGGGTGGATGGGGAAGTCATCGAAAGGAAAAAAGGTCCTTAGACAGGCTAAAAGCCTGTGTATTATACTGGAAAAAGAGACTCAGAACCTCCCGCCAGATTGCTTATAAGGATAGGAAATCTTCCAAGCGGTAGACTAAAGTTTCATGTTGGCCACATACAACACACAAAGAATGAGAGGCGCTAAATCGCTCCATGGTGAGGTTAACCTAATTCAGGCAGCGCCACACATGAGACTGACCCTGTGGCTGTAAAAGAGCGTGGTGGGTGTACCCTCAGATATACTTCTGGGCTTCCAGAGAGTACGGAATGTCCAACAAGTCTGATAGTCCACATGGGTAATGGCAAAGGGACAATAGGGTACCAAATTATTCAGAACGACTTGCTCATGGACTTCATGTTTATAATGGGGAGAAGAGCGACCCCTCTGAGATTTGTCCCCACTGATGCTGATTATCCAGCCTGCGCTCCGCATGGAAATGAAGATTTATTTAAAGTGGTCAGGGGTCCATATGGGCTCACAGTAGAGGGCGAGAGGCCAAATAGGTAGGTAGAGAATTTTTGTGGGTGTGGTTTCAGAGGATGAGAGCGCAGGCAAAGTTGAAGCATGTCGCTTGCAACCAGTGCTGGGCCAGGAGTGTGGGTTTGTGCACTGAAGCAAGCCATGTGCCAAGGCTCCTGGAGGCATGGTCCACATAGTTGAGCAGGCCCGTACCACCATCTTGGCATGGGCCAAAAAGGACCTCCAGTTGCACAGGGGGAGGGCGACCTAGCCAAAGCCAACCTTGTAGCAGAGTGTACAGAGAAGTAAAAAAGGAGGGGGAAAAGGCGATGGTATGGGCGGCAAACCACACTTTTGATAAGAGCATAGCGTTGGTAAGCACTATTATGCCTGTCAGAATGGTCTGGTGAGCACATAGGGAAGCAATGTGCTTTATAACTTTGTCTAAGATGTGGTGCTCCATTGCCAAAGTGACATAACCTCCTACCTTCAGCCACACTCCCAGGTGGCTTACTGGACCCGCAGAGGGTCTGGACACAAAAGGGAGCACAAGAGGGGTAAATTGGGTTGACCACCTAGCTAAGATATAAAGAGATAGAGCAGCTGGATCACTATGAGTGAGAGACGCCGGAGGCTAGTGGGCAAAGTACCTACCAAGGAGAACGATCCCAGTTTTGGATGTCTTGAGGGCAGCGCTACTGACCCTGGAGTACCCCAAGAGAGTGGACTACAATGCACGTGCGTCATGGTCGCTAGACACTACACCAAACAATTGTCAGCAAGTGCAAGCATCCTAACTAGTGCTTGGCCTTGCACATGGACATCAGTTAGGCGTGCATTTACACTGCAGAGAGGTGGGTCAAGGCTAAAATTATATAATGGTGGGCTCAAAGGATTCTCTTGATGGAGACCCCTTTGGGGCGAACCTAATTGGTGAGGAAACCTGGGCCCTGCACTGCCACTGTGGCTGATTTTTGTGAGCAACTTTGCCAACTGATGAACTGTAGGGGAAGGTGGAACCGGTGAAGGTAAGCCCTAAGGTAGTCTCAGTTGACCCTATTATACGCTTTTTGTTGGTCTAAGAACACAAACGCACCAATAGCTGTAGATTGGCAAACAATGGCCACTGTGTGAATATTGTCCCAGATCAACCTCTTATGGATAAAGATAAATTGCTAAAGGGAGATTACTTTAGAGGTAACTTCCCCTAGGCGGTTAACCATCATTTTGGTAAGTAACTTAGTATTGGTGTTAGTGAGGGAAATAGAGCTCCAGTTTGTAAAATATAGCTTATCCCCCTTCTTAAACAACGTTACCATATAAGCCTCTTGACCCCCCAAAAGGAGGCGTGTCTCTCAGAGACATTTGTTCATTGAGGCTAGCATTAGGGGAGATAAAATCTAAATTATTTTTTGTAGAACTCATAGGGATCCCATCTGGACCAGAGTCTTCTGTGAAACGCACCGAAAATGGCATACCAGAGTTAAGTATGGATTATTAGATTAATGAGCTATAACAGGAAACAGTAAAACTTTTCTCTCTCGTTGCAATCACTTTTGCAACCCATTCAATTCAAGTCTGAATCTAGTTTGATAAATCTCATAGAGGAGATTAGTCTGCGCCCATGTCAGGGAGCAGTTGGGCAAGTAAGGTAAGAGGAGCAGGTGGGAGGCCCACGGCCTCAAACGTTTGAAAACGCCCCAGAGAAACTGGCGGAATAGAAAAAAATTTCAAAAAACTGGTGGTCACTATTTCCCCAGAAATCCTCGCTTGGCAAGCACGATGCAAACAGTACATCAATACGCCGCACTCCCAGCCACTTTCGTCGGTGGAATTTGGAGTCCACGTGTTTCTGGACATCCAACAAACGGCTTTATGGGAAAAATTTTGTGGGGAGGTGCACACTTTTTTCCCGACTGCGGTGTACGTCGCACCTCATTACATGTCACATGGTTGGCTGGACCTAGGTTTCAAAACAAGGAGGCAGCAGATGAGGCTGCTGCAGTGCATGTAGTGATCGACCTCCCTGAAGGGCAACAGATCATCAAAACAAAACGCACTAGATGGACAAAATCCAACCAAATTTTCCTCACGTTTGACTTCTTACCTACTATGGTAAAACGTGACATTTTGGAGCAACACCTGAAAGATGGTCTCGCCATCTACGGCGAAATACAATCTTTCAAAATGCAACACTTTACGCTGATGCCACACCTGTGCACTGGAAAAGCCATCGCAGTTCTGACCCCAACTGAGGAGATCACAAAGGACCTAACCCAGATCCTGCACTCCACTTTTATTAATATTGAAGGGCATACCACCCACCCTTTCTGGGTAACCGTGGACAGCGCGCCCCCCATCTGCACCCACTGTGATGTGTTTGGCCATAAGGCACATGCATGCCCCATCAAGGAGGGCATCACATTCCAAGAGCACCCCTCAGTAGCCATGGCCAGCGGGGAGGCGCACTATGAACCAACCACCAGCGCCAAAGAGTCTTTCCCGTGGGGAGCACAAGGCTGCTACTTACTAGTAAAGCCTATCTCTCCTCAAGAGCGAAAGAAGGCCAAACAGGTCCACAAGGCCGTGGCCAAGGAAGCGGCCAAAGTCACCACCGCTATCCCACACTCACAACGCCAGGAGGACATGGAAACCTTTGCGGTGGAAGCAACTTGGGAATCCATCAACCAATCAGATTGGGAAGCCCATGCTGAGCAGGCCACTCAATCTGAGGATCCAATGGGGGATATGATCTCATCTGACCTTTGCAACCAAGCCCTGATTGAAACTGACTTGGTCTCCAACCTACCTAAAATTTTTTTTTGCCCCACTCAATGATGCACCAAACTCATCCGCACCACAAAAAATTTGTCCAACATCAGGGAAACAAAAAGTGAAGGCAAAAGCCAATGCAAATCTTTCTGCAAAAATTAACAAAAATACCGATAGTGTTGCTGCAAACACCCGCGCTGCCATGAAGGCCCATGAGGATTTAGAGGAGGCTAGTGGGCCCGAGTGCCCACCCCCTCGCACCTAAGGTGTGATGGGGAAACCTTCACTTTAGGGACGTTAAATATTGCCGGACTCAAGGCCTCGCCATCCTGGGCTAGGAAACTGAGTTTTTACAACAAAATTTACCCGTGGATATCCTGGCCATCCAGGAGTCCCACTGTCTTCAAGGTTCCAAGGAGGCTTGGAAAACAATGCTCCTCCCATCCCTATCCTTTTGGTCAAAGCACTGTGGGGTGCTAATTCAGAAAAATAATTTTTTCAAAACTTTTATTGTCGGAAACCTTCCTCAATGGCTGAGTCCTCGTTGTCACTTTTTCATGGGCTAACATGGTACACGCTATTGTCAACCTTTATGCCCCAGACGGTGCATGAGAGCGTCAGGAATTTTTCTCATTGGTCAAATCCCTCCTGCTACCCTCAGACCCTTTTGTAGTTGGCGACATGAACTGTTGGCTAAACACTCCAACGGACTGGTGGCCTTCATCCTCCCACGCCCCCCAGGGCCACGTTGAACTTCGCGTTCTAAAGGCCACCCTAGGGTTAATGGATGCGCTGCCGTGGCAAGCACCACTGCTTGAGAACATGATTTGCCCCCACGTCCACAATGGCCAATTAAGGTCCATGTCCCGCATAGACCTTATTCTAACACCGGCGAAATTCCAACCCCCACATATCCCACTTTAAAACAACAAAAATGGAAATACTCTGACCATTGACTGGTCTCAATAACCTACCACCTACCTGTCACAGCTGCTAAGGCCCCACATTGGTGCAAAATCCGCCCCCCTGAGCTTGCATCACCAGGATTTTCCATGTGGGTGGAATCAGCAACTTTGGCAAAAGAGTTTGTTGCACTGTTTTGCGCGGACCCCATTTCCACATGGGCAACTTTCAAAGAAGATACCATCCGCCAATCTCACCACCTCTCCTCCAGACGCCCATGAGCCACATTGGCTGTCATTTCACGCGCTCTGGCAGAGTTGGCACATCTGGAGTCCAACATCCCAGCTACAGGATACAGCTCTGCATGGGGCCAGAAGTGGGCGGAGGCAGCCGCCCACCTCAACGCGCTAAAAAGGCAACACAAACATTGGGTTTGTGTTCAGTACAGGGCCAAACGCATCACAAAAGGTGAAAAGTGCACCGCATATTTTTTTAAAATAAATTTTGCACCACGACAGAGCATGGCCTGTACACAGGTACAAAGATTGGATGATTCCATTGCGGATATGCCAGCCAAAGTGGCAATCAAAACACAAAAGTATTAATCTGAGTTGTACCGATCTGATCCAATTCAGCTGGCTGAAGTGGCGGAATTCCTCGACCAAGCCCACACCCACACCATTTCCCAATACCCGGAAATAATGAATTTTATTACTATAAGCATTTTATGGACAGCCATTCGTGGTGAACCAAACCAAAAATGCCCAGGCCCAGAAGGTATTCCATATGAATTCTACAAAAATTATATCAAATATATATCCCCAAAACTGTTGGCCTCACTTAACCAGAGCCTTTTGGAAACGCGCCTCCTGCCAGGAGGACAAGAGGCCTTCACCACACACTCTTCAAAAAAGGGGACAAGCTAGACTTAGCCAACTGGCGCCCCATTTCTTTAACTAACACGGATACAAAAATTTTAACAAAAAATAATGGCTAACCATTTAGGGATTGTAGCATCTGCCACCATCTCCCCAGAACAATTCAGTTTCATTCCAGAAGGTCGACTTGAGACAACGTGCACTCTGTGGCCAACGCGTGCCAGTCCACAGCCTCTGGGGCACTTGCATTCTTGGACCAACAGAAGGCCTATGATAGAGTAAACTGGGAATACCTCAGGGCCTACCTCCATCAATTCTGCTTACCCCCTCGCTTCATCAACTGGGTGATGCTGCTCACGGAATCTGCAACAATAGCAGTACGTGGCCCTGGCTTCCTAACGGAAGTAGTCCGCCCTCAAAGGGGATTGCAACAAGGGGACCCCCTTAGCCCACTCTTATACAACTTCATCCTTGACCCACTACTTCGAAACGTGAATTCCCAACTCATTGGGGTCCATGTGCCAGGCCAAGCCCCAGTCAAGATGATGGCGTTCGAAGATGACTGTGTGGTGGGGGTGTCTATTAATAAAGATGCATGCGCACTTGAAGCTCTCATTCAGGAGTATTCCTGGGTAAGTAACGCTGCACTGAAAGCCTCCAAAACTGAAATCATCCTCCTTGGTCGGTATCAAAACTGCTGGGCCCCTGCAACCAGTGCCCATCCCGGCCCATCTGCTCACAAACGCGCTCGCCCTCCCAGCTCACCCCACACCGCCCCAAAGGTGCTCCCCTTTGTGCCACGCCCTACCATAGGGCTAGTCCGCCATCTGGGAGTGTGGGTGGAGGCAGGCGGATATGCATCAGCAGTAATGGAGAGTTATATTCTAGACAACGTGACAAAGCGCATCGCCTCCCTCAGAGCCTACCCTACTTCCCTTACTGGCAGGGTCGTTTTGGCCAACTCTATGCTCCTCTCCAAAGTCTGGTTTGGAGCCCACGCCATCCCCTTCTCCCCAAGCTTCTTCAAATCATTGCATGCCCTGCTGCAAGGATGGCTATGGTCAGGCCGCTTTCCACCAGTACGGTTAGAAGTCATGTTTGGCCCTCATCAGTATGGTGGCATGGGCCTGCTTGACTTCAGAGCCCATGTGGCCAAGATCTTGGGTACCTGGATTGTGGCTGTCACCGCCCCTACATTCCCCTCCCAACGCTGGTCCCGCGTGGCCCGCTCCAACTTCTCCCACGCCTTGGCCTCAACAATCCATCGAACCCCCACTCCCTGATGAAATACCTGGCTTCACACCCATCGGCCACAGGTCCTCATGGTACTAAAACCCACTACAAACGAATCCTACTCTCCATGTAGAGCGCCGAGTGAAGTATATGTATTAGTGGACATACAACCTGAAGAGGCCGCCCCTCTCCTCAGTTCACACAAGAGGTACAGGGGCTACCCATCCATGATGGCGTGATCCCCATACGGCCCCATGTCCTATCCAGGGTGGACTACCTGGACGTGATGGACATCCCTTACTCCATTGAGACCCAAAAAACAATTCGGAAATACGCTAAAACCATCCTCTGTTGCACCTCAAATCCGCTCCCATGTGGCACTGCCTGAGGCAGGTGTACCGTACAGCTGAGCGCTCTAACGCTTTACACTCATCCTGCGTCGTGTGTGGCCAGTATGGAACGCTGTTCCACCGCCTGGAGAAGTGTCCTACCTCTAAAGTGATATGGCGCGAAGTTCAACGTTTACAGGGCCAGAATCAAACACATCCCTTCAGTCTGTCAAGAGATATGTTTGCTTTATCAATGGCCTCCCCCCTTCCACCCTCCCTCCGTGCTATAATGGTTGCAATCGCCATGTGGACCATCCACACGGTTGGCTTGGATGCCATCGCAGGCTCCATCCCCACCCTCTTAGAAGCTGTCCACAGATTCCGGTCTCATTTGGTGGACCACTTTCAAGCGTGGATGTTTGGATACCTCCCACCACGCCGCTGACAGCTGGTATCCTCCTGGTTCCCAGTTTGGTTCATCAAATCAGACCCCTTCCTCCACACGTGTTCAATTGTGGCTATGGTCCCTTCACGCGTTCCCTCCCCTTCCCTAAGTGGCGTTCCCGCTGGCAACAAGAGATAGCATCGCTTCTCTGGGGTGCCTTCCCTGTTACTAAGTGTTGTCTTGGTTGAGTTAATTTTGGAAGTGTCCATCCCATGGTCGGCCTTCCCCGCAATAAATTTAGAATTTAAATTTATAACAGGAAACAGTACAGATGTTTGCACCAACAAGAAATTTATATTTTTTAGCAGGATTGACTGGGTCAACCCTGTACAGCTCAGAGTAATAGCTTTAAACTTCAGTGAACACTTCAGCCAGAGTTTCCACGATGGAATTGTCTGGGCGCCTCACCTGTGTGCAGGCCAAGTTTTGGCATGGGGCAAAAAAACAGCAGAAAAAGTAGGTGAGAATACTTCGCCTGCTGTGTTATTCTTTGCCTTATACTGAACACAAACGTGATACTTGTGTTGTCTGATCAGCATGTTAAGACAGGGCTATACTTAGGCTCATTTAAGACCCCAAACAGGGCTGTAACCTGCCTTGAGGGACATTATACTAAGGTGATCCACCTCTTCCAGGGCGTGTTTAACAGCTGCTGAGGCAGCCTGAGTGTGCCGCGATGAGATGCGGCACGCTTGGGAGATTGTGGCAGCTTTGAAGGCTGAATAGGTTGACAAAGATCAGCACAAAAAAGAGTTGCAAACTCCTGTGTCAAAGTGGCAGTGTCCATCCAACTTGAAAATGTGGGCAACGTAAAGCTGGTGGGGTGAATTTTACTCCATTTGGGCGCCTGGGCACCGGGCTTGACAGAGCAAATGACACCAAGAGCATCCTGTGGTCTGAGAAGTCTATTTTTGCTGTAGTGAAATGCAAGATCAGGGGGCGAAAAATAAGTTGGTAAAGAATAAAGTCTATGTGGGACATAGACTTAGCTGCCCTGTGCACATGGGGATGTGAAATTTTGGGTAGTAACAGAGCGTGCTTGGGGAGGGTATTAAAAAGGCCTAAGATGGCTATCATAATGTAAAGTTTGATGTACACCTGCAGTGGGGCTGGCGTGGAAGGCCATCGGTTGGTGGATGGGTTGGCCCAGCAGTTTAGGTCGCCAACCACAAAGGAATTGGGGGAGAGGAAGAGAAGCCATAACTGACAGGAATTCCTGGGGAGCCTACGCACAGGTTGAGGCATAAATATTAACAACTGCGAGCACTTCATCGTCTCATGAAAAGGATACAACCAGCACATGACCTTCAAGATACAAATGTTTAGAAAAATTAAAAAATATGAGTCACACATATAAGCACCCCACATTGCGGTGACCAAAAAGAAAAGGAGAGGAGGAGCATGGTTGCTCATGTGTCCTTGGCACCATGTGTACAGTGGGATTCCTGAATTGCCAGGATGTCCACAGGTAAATTGTTTTTTTAATTTCTCAGCTTTCTAGCCCTGGATGGCAAGGCCTTGATTACAGCAATAACTAATATCACTATTGTGAAGGAGACCCCCATTGCACCTTAGGTGCAATGGGAAGAGACCCCTTGCCCTTCCTGCGCAGTTTTTCAGCACTCTCCTTGGTGGAAGCATGTGTGCTTTTTGCCACCAATTAGGTGTCCTTAAGGGGTTCCTTTGCTTTGGGATGTTTTAGAGAATTTGGATTTTGAAATCAATTGTCTTTTTGTATTGAGGTGCTCCTGCGGTGCACCATTGAAAATCAATAAAACTTAGGAGGGCTGGGTTGGGAATATTAGTTTTGATTGGTGCACAGTAAACTTGTGCGGGTGAACAAACTTAAACAGCTGTTCCGCAGGTTGGGGGCCAAATTTGATTGGTGAATGAAATTCTGAGCTGCTTCAGCTGCAAATGACTCAATGTTGGCCTGGGTCTGAGCATGTGGTATCAGAGACTCAGCCATAGCCGCTGCCTTGGCTGCTACTCTACAGGTCTGTTTTGCCTTCTTGCGCTCTTGTAGGGACACAGTTTTAACCTGAACATAACACCCCTGCACACTTCACAGGAAGGTGGCATTGGTGTCAATAGCGGGTTGTAATGGGAGTCAGCGCTTCCCATTGCATCTGGGAGAATTTCATACTAAGCGTTTCCCTCTATGTAAGGGCAGGTGTGTAAATTATGGCAAAAACACAACAATAGGTGCAGATAGGGGATGCACTATCCACTGTAACGTGGAACAGACAGGAGTCCTGCCATTAATATTAACAACAGTGGTGTGTGGAATCTGAGTTAAATCTTCTGCATTACTTCAGTTGTGGTGATCACTTCAATTTCTTTGCCCCTGCAAAGATCTGGCATAATCTTGAAGCGCTGCATTTCAAAAGAGTGTGACTCCCCATAATTTTTAAGCCCATATGAGAGATGGTGCTCTAAGACATCATATCTCACCACTGTGGGGGTAAATTCAAAAGTGACAAAAATCTGATTAGATTTGGTTCACACATGCGCTTTGTTTTAACAACTGTTGACCATCTGGAGTTTGACCACCACACGCACATATGCAGTGGCATCCGCTGCTTGCACAGTTATAAATCCTAGGACCAACCAAACCC